>JAJIBD010007323.1:0-12003 GCA_021461705.1 Cryptotis parvus | reverse complement strand
CCCTCAGAGGTAGAAGAGAACTTCTGTCCTGATACTGTTCGGGGGACCCGGGTGGCATCCCCGACAATAGCCCCCTTAATTTATTCTTGCTTGCACCTCAATGTAGGTTTTATTTCTGAATGGATGATCTGGAAACTAGACATCAGATCTTGGTGCAATGGCTGATACTTTTCCAAGACCACAGATAGTCATTCAACTGCTGATACGTGGTCCCTGCTTGCTAAGACATCTTGATTCTTTTATCATGCAGATGATACAGCAGATAGAGCATGCAGATGGACAACATGATGCTGAGATTCCATCCTGGAGCTCCCCAATCCCTGCCTCTTATCTATGAGCCGCCTCTATGACCATGATATGAGCAGGAAGTACAACTAGAAGATGGACTCTCAGATCTTTTCACAAGATTACAAAAAACCAAAGATATGGTGTCGGGGATGCTGTTGGGGTCCCCCGACAGTATCAGGACAGAAGTTCTCTTCTACCTCTGAGGATGCCGGGAAACGGATGATAACTCACGGAGTCCGGCACAGTTCCAAAAAAGGCTTTTAATAGTACAAAAAGCTCTTCCACAGCAATTCAATATAATGAAAGAACTCTAGCTCTGATCAGAACTTAGACCATACAAAAAGAGCCTAAGTCTCCTACCAAAGAGAGAGGATCTCACCCGAGAGGAGTCTTACCCAAAAGAAGGGAAAAAGGAGAAGGGGCTTCAAGTCAGTCCCCTTATATCACTTGATCACTTGATCATTTGAATCCCGTTATTCATCAATTTGCTCGAACGGGCACCAGTAACATTTCCATTGGACCCTATCACGTGCCAATGTAGCCCAATGGCATCTGGTTGATTCAGGAATATGAAGAGCCTCAAACCGTTCCTTCCAGGGTCTTTACAAGGAAGTCTGACCATCTTGTAGGTGGGCGGCCACATAATTTTTTTGACATCCGGTGGGATCCAATCGGTAACGGCTCTAGTCCAGCAGTTGTCTCCAAATCGCATTACATGTCCAGCCCATTGATTTTCGATGCCTTGGCAAATGAGACAGCCGTCCCTGATTCTGGAATAGCGACAGAGGTCAGAACTCCGGATTTCTTCTCTCACTTGAGTGAGGCGTGATATTCCAAGCATAGCTCTTTCGATTCCTCTCTGGGAGACACGTAATAGCATTCTCATCCTGGTTTCAGAGGGCCCAGGTCTCTGAGGCATATGTTAATGCAGGGAGAACGGTGGAGTCAAAGAGATGTGCCCGGAGCCGGAGGTTCTTTGTCCTTTTTAGCTATTTCTTCGATGCCTTTGAAGGCATTCCATGCTGCTCTCTTCCTCCCTGTGCAGCTCAGGTTTTACGTCGTTCATCACCCAAACTGGGACTACCACCAGTTCCCTTTATATACACCAAAGTAATCCTACTGTGACAGGGAGGCTAGTGTCAACAAAGAAGTGTAAACAGATTGTAGAAGGGCGGTGTCACACCCTATTACAGGTATAAACAAATGTTAAGCAAGGGACTAATCCCTTCTACCGAGATTATCTCTTACGTAAAACACTGGAGAGAGGGGGCTGGTATAAAGTAATACATCTTAATTTCATGAGCTTCATGTAATCTAGATGGTACCTACAAAGGTCCTTCATATTTATTATCTGCACAGAGGTGATTTCTGAGTATCTTGTTCTCCGTATACTGAAAGGGTCACACTTGCCTGCGTGAGGGCAAACTAGTCAAACTAGTATGATCCTTCCTATAATCTTAAAGATAGTCTCAAAAAGATAGCCAGGGTGGTAGTCTCCAGGTAAATTCTAACTGTCCCACGCTGGGTGCAGTGGATATAAAGAGGAGCTGTACCCAATCTAGAAAACATAGAAGTCTTAGTAGATATATAATAAGTCAGAAGTTATTCAGAGTCAAGGTGACTTCTGTAACTGCCACACCCTCTAGCAGTGTTTACATAGAAGAGAGATCTCGTTAGAATGAACCTTGGCTTAAGAACATTTAAGTAGATTAAGCTGTGAGTGGGTAAAACAGCAAAGCTCCCAGATTAGCTAAACCTGTCATCCAACAATAAGGAAATGTTAGGGTGACTATTCAGGCTGGAGTCTTAAGAGTTCAAATCCATCCAAACAGTGGCTTTGTGAGATAGATTCCCAAGGTCTCTTGCAGAACAGAGTCCTATGCATCTTCCTTTACAGATAACTCAACCTTCAGGGTCCATAGTTCCAAATAACTTTGTGGACTAAGCAGTACTTCTACCTTGACTTTATGTCAGTGTCCAGAAAAGGCGTGAGAAGAAACTAAGCTTCTTTCTGGTATTTCTTGATGACTTAGAAGTAAGCTTTCTGTCTCATGTCTCCATGCTATTTTATAATACTCTCCCATTTGGTCTCATAGCTGAACTATCAACGGTGGTGATCTCTTGTCTGCTCCACCACTACCTTCTCCCAGAACCCTTCTTCACCTCCTCCTCCTCTGTTAGCCACCGTGTTTTTCTCTAGAGTTAGTTTTGTTTTTTTCTTTTCCATTTTCTTTAGTTATGTATATTCTATGTATGAGTGAACCCATCTGGTATTTGTTTTCATTTCCTGATTAACTTCATTTAGTTTTATTGCCTCAAATTCTATTTGTCTCAAAATGCATGGCTAAAGCTTTTTTGATAGATGAATAACATTCGTTGAGTAAATATATCACAAGTACTTTATCTAGTAAAGTAGTTCTTGCCCTTTCTCTGTGTTACTGCCTTTTAATATATTATTCCAGGCTTTCACTATGAATCAGTTTGTCTTAATATCTGCTATGAATTTCTTCACTGTATCACTGTCTTCCCGTTCATCATCGATTTTCTCGAGCAGGCACCAGTAACATCTCCATATGATTTTTTCAAGCGGGCACCAGTAACATCTCCATATATCCTGTCTCATGCAAGTAGAGCCCAGGGCACCTGCTTGCTCCAGGAACATAAAGAGCCTCAAACCATTCCATCAGGTCATGGGAATGAGGTCTATAATTGTTACTGGTATTGGCATATCTAATACAACACGGGTAGCTTGCCAGGCTGTGCCGTGGGGGGTAGCATACTCTTGTAGTCATCTCAAAATCCAGCATTGATGAACCACACAGCCGCGTAGGGACAGGGCAGGCCGGGCTGTGATAGGCTGGTCTGCAGGGTGGAGTTCTGACGAGAGGGAAGTCCGGATGTGGAAAATGGAGGCCCTCAAGGAGTCGGGGGGTCGCCTGGCTTGTTGTGAGGCTCTGGGCCGGATTAAAAAAAAACTGCTGCAGGGTGCATCTCGATGAGCCGGGCTGTGATAGGCTGGTCTCACACTAAAGGTCATCTTGACCAAATGAAGGGTGCACATTTAGTTATGTATATTCTATGTATGAGTGAACCCATCTGGTATTTGTTTTCATTTCCTGATTAATTCACCCTGCACCCTTCATGAATTTCTTATATGCATAATATAGAGGCACTATGCTTTTTATTAGTCCAGATTTCCTTTCTACATTTTGATTATTGAGTTCTGCCTATTTACACGCATTTGGGATGAATATTGACATGGGCTTATTGCTTCCATTTAATCTTTGGTTTTCTGGTTGATTTGTAATTTTGTTGTTTGCCTTTCCATGAGTTTCTATCTGACTTTTCCTTTGGACAATTTTCCCTAATGATGCACTTCATTTCTTCCATTTTCATCCAAATGTTTTTGATATAAATGTATATATACATATATACATATATATGTATATGTCATGTATAAATGTGTATATATACACACATGTATTTATGTTTATATATGCATATATGTATATAGTTGTCATTAAATTTGATTATATATATGATTATATGTCATTAAATTTGATTATATTGACTATATAGATAGTACATGTACATATCTATATATCTGCCTTTATACATATATATGTTGGTCTTTTGTGCTTTTGTAGACTTTATAATTCTTAGGCTAGACAGATTGTATACAGTTCTTGTCAGATTTATATATTTATTGTTAATTTTAAAATACATCAGCAGAGAATTATTCATAGTATTACTTTCTGAAATTTATATACGTATCAAAAAGATAAAGACAAGCATTTTCAAAAAACGTTTTCTTTATCATTTATTATTGATTTACAATTTTGACAAATTTCAGTTTAGCCTCATCCACCTATATGTGTGTAGGTAACACCCTCCACAATGAATTTTTAAAAATCTCTCATATGTGGGGACATAGATAAACATTGTAATGGAACAACAAATGGGCAAAATTATCAGAACAGAAATTTAGTTTGTAGAACTGAGCTTAAGTAGGAGTGGCTAAGAGGGGTCATTGTGACTCTAACAGTCAGAGGAAGTGGGCACCCTGGTGATGGGTGTCTTGTTGGAATGATGTATTCAAAAAAAGTATACCATATTGTAAATCCTGGTCAAAAATGGCGGCCCTCATGGTGTGGGGTTGCTCTGGCTTCTTGTGAGGGCTCTGCTGGGATGGCAGGCCAGGGCTAGACCCGCCTTCCCTCCTGGGCGCCTCATGGTCAGCTGCACACAGAGAGAGCTGTTAGCAGCTCTGCCCCATGTATCTGAGTCTCTGGATCAGGTATACCTGGGCTTGAAATAGACCTTGCTGTAGGGTGGGACTTTGACATCCGGATGACATCCGGAATCCACAGCTCGGTCAGAGCTCCACCCAGCAGAAAAGTCCATCTTTTCCCATCTCACGTGGCCACAAAATGACAGTGCAGTTCATCAATAAATGCACAAGATGAGAGCCTACTAGTATCCCACCCACATGGCAGAGCCTGGCAAGCTACCTCTTTCATATTTGATATGCCAAAACCAGTATCAATTATAAACCTCATTCCCATGACCTGATGGAATGGTTTGAGGCTCTTCATGTTCCTGGAGCGAGCAGATGCCCTTGGGCTACACTAGCATGTGACAGGACATATGGAGATGTTACTGGTGCCCCGCTGGCAAATTGATGAACAACAGGAAGACAAGTGATACAAGTGAAATCCTGGTCACTTGTCACTTGTCTTCCCATTGTTCATCGATTTGCTCCAGCGGGCACCAGTAACATCTCCATTTGTCAGGAATGAAGTCCATTATTGTTACTGCTTTTGGCATATCCAATACACCATGTGTAGCATGCCAGGCTCTGCTGTGGCTCTGGGTTCATTCCGGGGGCAGTCTTTTCTGTCAGACCATTAACCATCCTGGGCCCACGGGGCAGAGCCCTGGGTGTAGACAAGCCTGCCTCCTGCCTGCCACCTGCTGACGCAGCCAGACACCACAACCACACCTGCAACACCTTGAGGGGCAAGGTAAATCCTGGTATGTCGATAAAATGGTAAATTAAAAATATTTTTGTGATTGACAACACTATTAGTGAAATAATTCAGAGGCAGAAGGACACTTATCTGTGGATTACAGGGGAGACAACACAAGGGAATAACCAGTATTCAGTATTGAATTAGGCCAAACCCTTGTTCTTAGATGACAAAATAGACCACTAAGCAGTGTGGGAAGTGGTGGTAGTGAAGTGAAGCACATGCCCAGGTGAAAGAAGGACAGTGGTAGAATATAATGGGCACTTTTGTGGGGAGGGGGACTGCAATAACTATACCATATTACATAAAGTAAAATAAAATTGTTTTAAAAAGCAATGAAGGGGGCTGCAGCGATAGCCCAGCGGGTAGGGCGTTTCCCTTGCACGTTGGCCCGCCCATGCCGGCCCGCGCTCGATCCCCGGCATCCCATATGGTCCCCTGAGCAATGCCAGGAGTAATTCCTGAGTGCAGAGCCAGGAGTAATTCCTGAGTGCAGAGCCAGGAGTAACCCCTGAGCATTGCCGGGTGTGACCCAAAAAAGCAAAAACAATATAAAAAATAAAATAAAATAAAAAGCAATGAAGGTAAAGAACCTAGAAAAACTCTGTAGTGCCTTGCAGTGCCTGTCATGTCAGTATATGATCATAAGTTAAAATACCTGTGTAGCACATGTGCCATGTGCCAACCTGAAAGCTTCTGCTCTTTGGGCCTGGCCACTCTGTTGTCTGCAGCCCCTTGTTTTTCAATGATTTCCACAGCAATATGCATATGCTCGCTCAAAAATGGGTGCGACCTGCAGTGAGTACTGTATAATAATATGTATGAAAAGCAAGCATGACCCCTTGCAAACCTCTTTGTGTGTAGGGGGTGTGCGTGATACTGCAGTCATTTCACTAAGCACCACCACCTTAACTTGTGTACCTTAAGAGTGTGAGTCCTTGGGCCCATCACCTCCTGGGGTCCCGGAAGCAGCCGAATGAGATTCGCCCCACCACACTAGCCAACACCTTCGCTGTCCGGACGCTGGTAAAATGCCTCATGACCAGATTAACAGAGCAAAACCAGTTTGAGCCCAGGTGGGCGGCTCCCAGAAGCGGGAATCACTGGGAATTCGTCAGATAGAGTCAGGGATCGGCCATTACCCCCTCCATTTTGTCAAGCCTGATGGACCCGCCCAGGAGCTGCCCTGGGGCCACCAGCCATAGCATAAAGAGCCTCACAAGCGGCTGGGGAAACTGGAATTCGGCTCACCCCGGGCCCAGCTGACTATGGGGCCCCCAGGAGGACAGAAGGGTTTTGGGAGTGGGCCCATCACCCTCTGGGGGGTTCCGGAGGAAGCCAGATGAGATCCCGCCCACCACACTAGCCAACACCTTCGCTGTCCGGATGCTGGGAAACTGCCTCATGACCAGATTAACAGAGCAAAATCAGTTCGAGCCCAGGTGGGCGCCTCCCAGAAGTGGGAATCACTGGGAATTCATCAGATAGAGTCAAGGGTCAGCCATTCCCCCTCCATTTTGTCGAGCCTGGTGGCCCCACCCAGGAGCTGCCCTGGGGCCACCAGCCATAGCATAAAGAGCCTCACAAGCGGCTGGGGAAGCTGGAACTCGGCTCGCCCCGGGCCCAGCTGACTATGGGGCCCCCGGGAGGACAGATGGGTTTTGGGAGTGGGGGCCCATCGCCTCCTGGGGGTCCCAGAAACAACCGGATGAGACTCGCCCATCACACTAGCCAACACCTTCACTGTCCGTATGCTGGGAAACTGCCTCACAACCAGATTAACAGAGCAAAACCAGTTTGAGCCCAGGTCGTGTGGTCCATTAAAATAGTGGAAACAGTAATGTCCTTTAATGCACTGCACTCCACGATGTGCAAGAAAGTTTGGCGGGATGGAGAGATAAAAAGGAGAGAAATGACATACAGAACCCGCCAAGTAGTTGAGGTTTGGGAGGGGGAGGGAAGTGGGGACATTGGTGATGGGAGATGGGTTTGGGTGGAGGGATGGGTGTTGGAACACTGTAGAACCAAAACCCTACATAAGCATTTTTCAATTGTATGTCTAAAATGGTGTAATAAAATTTGGGGGGGAAATAATAAAATAAAATAAAATAAAATGAAAAAAAAAAGAGTGTGAGTCCTACAATATCCAAAATCTGAAAAAAAACCGGAGTGCCTGAGAACAGATGACTAGATAAAGAAATTTTGAGGGCCGGGGCGATAGCCCAGCCGGTAGGGGCGTTTGCCTTGCCTGTGCCGGCCTGGGTCGATCCCGCGCATCCCATATGGTCCCCTGAGCACCGCCAGGAGTAATTCCCTGAGTGCAGAGCCAGGAGAAACCTGAGCATTGCCCGGTGTGACCCAAAAAAAAAAAAGAAATTTTGCTACATCTACACAATGGAATACTATGCAGGCAGCTGTTAGGAAAAACAGTTATGAAATTCGCCTATAAATGGATGGACACGGAGAGGTTCATGTTGAGTGAAATTAGTCAGAGGGAAAAAAGACAGATATAGAATGACTGCATTTATTTGCTGAATATAAAAAATAGTATAATACCAATAACCAAGACCAGGTAAAACATGGATCAAGATGACTTATCAATGGGTGGAATCTACCACAAATGTGTGGGAGAGGTCAGGTAAGACAGAGAATGAACCAGTGTCCTAATAATTGTTGGAAATGATAATCACTGTATCACTGTATCACTGTCTTCCCCGTTGATCATCGATTTGCTCGAGCAGGCACCAGTAACATCTCTATATGTCCTGTCTCATGCGAGTAGAGCACAAGGGCACCTGCCTGCTCCAGGAACATAAAAAGCCTCAAACCATTCCATCAGGTCATGGGAATGAGGTCTATAATTGTTACTGGTATTTGGCATATCAAATACGACACGGGTAGCTTGCCAGGCTCTGCCGTGTGGGTGGCATAGTCTTACAGTCACCTCTGATGTCCAGCATTTACTGATGAACTGCGCAGCCGCTTGTGTTGCGTGAGCTGGGCTGTGATAGGCTGGTCTGCTGGGTGGAGTTCTGAGGATAGGGAAGTCCGGATGTGGAAAATGGAGGCCCTCAGTGAGGGGTCATCTGGCTTGTTGTGAGGCTCTGCTGGGGTAGCGGGCCAGGGCTAGGACCCACCATCCCTCCCGGGCACCTCGTGAGCGGTTGGGCACAGTGAGAGCCAGTAGCAGCTCTGCCCCATGTCTGTGAGTCTCTGGATCAGCATACCTGGGCCGGATTAAAAAAGACTGCTGCACGGTGGATCTCAATAGCCAGGCTGTGATAGGCTGGTCTGCTGGGTGGAGTTCTGAGAAGAGGGAAGTCCGGATGTGGAAAATGGAGGCCCTCATGGAGTGGGGGGTCATCTGGCTTGTTGCAAGGCTCTGCGGGGGTGGCAGCCAGGGCTAGAACCCGCCATCCCTTCCGGGTGCCTCATGATCGGCTGGGCACAGGGAGAGCCAGTAGCAGCTCTGCCCCCATGTCTGTGAAATGATAATACCAGCCTAGAACTGAGAACTGAATGTAGGCAAAGGGATATACATGATAACCTCTAAATGTATATATTGCAAGCCACAACGTTTAAGAGAAGGAAGAGAGAGGAAGAGAGAGAAAACAGAGGCAAAGTGCCTGCCATAGAGGAATGTTGGGGGAAAGGGAAGGAATCAGGGGACATTGGTGGTGGGAAATGGGTACTGGTGGAGGGATGGGTGCTGAGACACTGTATGACTGAAACCCAATCATGACCATCTTTGTAAAGTTATATCTCATGGTGGCATAATAAAAAAAAATTTAAAAACAGTGTGAGTCCCAGAACATACCACAATAAAAGGAGTGCACCATGGCTAAGTGTATAAGCACCATAAACTGTGAGAAGCTTATGGCAAGCACCACAGGAAAAAAATGTTTTGCTTGGCACAACCAGTTGACAATGCAGGAGCTTGAACCAATGTGGCATTTCTGATATTAAACAAAGTGAAGACTATACATGAAACATGACTAAAAGGGGTCATTGGCAGCAAACAAACATGCATTTGGAAGGTACAATCAAGCCACTAAGCATTTAATCATGGCAGTGAAAATAACAAAGATTGCAGTCATGCAACTGCAAACCTGAGGAGTCACTTCACAGCACTGTGTTAACAGCATTTATGATGATTAGGATAAAGACAGGAGGTGCAGTGTTAGGTCCCAATTTAATTTCAGGACCTTTAACAGAATTTCTTGTTTTAAACCGATTCCAGGCAGCAGACCTGACTGGCCCACAGGCAATAATTTGCAACATCTGCTCAGACTATTGTCTTTGCCCTTTTCCTCACTGCATTTCCCCCCAAACGGGCTGATTGTGGTCTGTACAGAACGTCTGCAAACTGTTCCCACACCACACTGTGAAAAGACTAAAAGACTAGGGGAGACCCTGGAGGACATAGCCCTCTGTATTTTCTTGACATTTATAAAATCCTACTTTCTGGCTCACCATCCTGATAGTTTTTGCTTCTGGTTCCAATAAACTGTGATCCAATCTGACAAACTCTCTGGAAGAATTGATAAGATTTTTATGACAGTTGGTTTCTAGCTGTGTTTAAGATTATCTTTCTCTAGAACAGTTTATTCCTTTACATTCTGATTTTAGAAACATCATTTTCATGATCTTTTGTTGTGTTTGGGGGCCACATCCAGAGGTTCTCCCAGCTCATTGGTTGGGCTCACTCTTGGTGGTGCTTCGTAGGTGCACATTCGTAGTGCCAGGGATTCAACTCAGGCCTCCTACAGGTGAAGCATGCACTCCAGCCCGTTGAACTATGACTCAAGCTGTGAGAAGAAATTTTACCAGAATTTTATGACACCCTGCAAGTGTTTTTTTGTTACAACCAAAGGTAATAAACTCACGTCAGTCTTAAGTGACCACTGAGAGGACTCTAGCTTGTTCTACCATCATTCTAATATCTCACTCCCTAAGGAAAATTACGCCCACCAGTGCCTTGACAGTTTGTAGTTACCATGGCAACTCATGAGAGTGACCAAATATGGTCGGGAAAGCAAGAAGCAATAGGAAAGGCAGGAAGCCTGAAGCCATCAAAAGAGACACAAAGACCTCTTTGGTGCTCACGTTGGAGCCTAAGCTTGTGGAGGTGTCTTTGCTGTTTTCCGTTTCCTTAAACAAGCACCTTACTTTATCCCAGCTGGACACTAATTTCCTTATCTTGACCTCTAGTTTTTTTGTGTTTGTTTTGAGCCACGCCTACAGTGCTCAGGGGCTACTCCTGGCTTTGTGCTCAAAAAATCACTCCTGGCAGTGCTGGGGGACCATATCTGGTGCTGAAGATTGAAGCCAGGTCAGCCACACACAAGGCAAGTGCTTTGCCCACTGTGCTATCTTGCTGGTCCCTCCCCCTGCCTGTTTGCTTGAAATATGTTATGCTCACCTTGAAAGTTTTCTTTGGGGAAACAAGAATCAGGATGAGAGGGCTCTGCATTTTTTGAGCCCCAGCCCTCCCCCCTGCTCTTTCTCACTCCAAGAATCACTGAGACCTACTCTAAGCTCAGAGGAGTGAATAACCCCTGAGCACTGGCAGGTGTGCCCCCAATTCCAAGAGGAAAAAACCAGCAAAAATCAATGGAGTATCTCTGGGTTTCTCAACGATATAGGGGAGGAAAAACTAAGCTAGTTAATGGTAATTGCTGACTGAACTGCTTATTCACTGAATTGAATCCCACATAAATCATGGTTGATCAATTGATCACTTGATCACTTGATCACTTGAATCCCATTATTCATCGATTTGCTTGAACGGGCGCCAGTAACATTTCCATTGGACCCTATCACGTGCCAATGTAGCCCAATGGCATCTGGTTGATTCAGGAATATGAAGAGCCTCAAACCGTTCTTTTCAGGGTCTTGACAAGGAAGTCTGACCATCTTGTAGGTGGGCGGCCACGTGATCTTATGACATCCCGTGGGATCCATTCGTAACGGCTCTAGTCCATCGGTTGTCTCCAAATCGCATTACATGTCCAGTCCATCTGATTTTCGATGCCTTGGCAAATGAGACAGTGTCCCTGATTCTGGAATAGCGACAGAGGTCAGAACTCCGATTCCTTCTCTCACTTGAGTGAGGCATGATATTCAAAGCATAGCTCTTTCGATTCCTCTCTGGGAGACACGAATAGCATTCTCATCCTGCTTTCGTAGGGCCCAGGTCTCTGAGGTGTATGTTAATGCAGGAGAACGGTGGAGTCAAAGAGATGTGCCCGGAGCCGGAGGTTCTTTGTCCTTTTAGCTATTTCTTCTATGCCTTTGAAGGCATTCCATGTCACTCTCTTCCTCCTGCGCAGCTCAGGTTTTAGGTCATTCATCATGTTGACTTCTCGACCTAGGTACACATAACTGCTGCATTCAGAGATGTTTGTTCCATTGAGAGTGAATGGGGCCTCTGGAACTAGTTCATTTTTCATAAGCATAGTTTTCTTTAGATTCAGCTGTAGACCCAGCTTTCCACATTCTTGGTCGAAGTCAGCCAGCATTTGTGCCGCTTGGCAAAATGTTTGGTGTTATTAGAACGATGTCATCAGCGAAGCGGAGGTGGTGTAGTTGCCGACCATCTATCTTCACTCCCATTCCTTCCCATTCTAATTGTCACATGATTTTCTCGAGGGTGGCGCTGAAGAGTTTTGGTAAAATGGTATCA
>JAJIBD010007322.1:0-28205 GCA_021461705.1 Cryptotis parvus | reverse complement strand
TCCTTTGTTTCAGTATTTAGCTTTCGCTGTTTTCATGTTGTAAAGACAGGTAATAGTTCCAGGAGACCAGGTACGGCAATACAGTGCCAGATGTAAATATCTCAGCACTTTGCGGAGAAAGTTTAAACCACCTGTTATTCTAGAAGGATGTCTGGTCTCCAACAAAAGGTGCTCAGTCATTTCCAAGTTTTGTCAATTTTACTTGTAAAATTTTTTGTTTAGTGTCCTAAGGGTATTCGTGTAAGGGTAAATGTGTAGTACCACAGTAGCTGAGGGGTTATATGAAGGCTTTCTTCAGAGCTTCAATACTCCAGCTCACAGACTTGGAGTTCAGTATGTTCTCCATTTTGTTGGAGAGTCTCTCCTGCAATGAATCTTAAACATTTTTAAGAACAACGCTACTTAATTCTGAGTCACAAGAAATTCTCAAGTCTAAAGACCAAATCTCATAGAAATCTGCTTGAATTTCCCATCAGCTAGCCAATTGATGGGTAGATTTCAGATTTTAAAGAAACAGTGCCTTCAAGTAAATCTGTTTTGTATACACACATATCTCATACTGACACCAAAGTGTGTGTTGGCCCTCTTTTTACTCACATATATATCTACACACCTCCATATATTACGAGATATATAGTGTACACAGAGAGTATGTGTATATTCACAATATAGGTGCTGTATATATATCTGTGTGTATATGCACAGATATATACTCGTATATCTATATCTGAACAATCAGTCAGATATCATTATACTTCTATTTAAGTATAGGAATATAAGAAGGGGCCACCGCTTCTTTCATAAAGGAAATATATTATTTCTCTTGAGGAAAAACTCTGGTACAGCAGGAAGGCTGGATACAGATAGGTCGATGTCTTGTGTGGTACCACATGGTGAAGATGCTAGGTTTATCCCTCTTCTACTCATCAGCCGAAGGGGCCTGCTCCTAGCTCTTACCCTCTCTTCACACCTCTGGTGCAGTTTTATCCTTCCTTTCTTGTAAAAGAAGGTGTGCATATATTTGGGGTTCTCACTGAGTCCAAAATAAGTTCTCTTATGAACCATTTCACTCCAAGATGAAAGTTGTGCAGAGAGATTATGAGATGAAATAACTTAAGAAGAGAAGCCAAAATAGATGGAAAGTGTGTAAGAAGCAAAGTTAACAAAAATGCTTAGAGGCCTGGCAAATTTCCAAATTGGTAAAGGGTTGATTAGAATTTTTTCTCCCTTTATCTTTACTGCCCTTGCCAAACCAAAAAGCATTTTCTCTGTACTGACTGCAGGTCCAGCAAGTCCATACAACATAGCTCTGTCATACTAGAGATTGATTCTCATTTTCAAGTTTTTTCTCTTCTTTATAATAAATGAATAAAGATATAAAGAGACCTGGCATTAATCAATATTTAGCTTTATTTTACATGTATCTGCAATCAATGTAGTAAGTTTTGTATGCCAAGATACTTAAATTTGGGGATAATAAGCTCTCCTTATTTTAAAAATTGCACATGTGTTAAATATAATTTATACATTTGGCTAAATGATAATTTATTTTGCATTTCAGTCATTCTAAGCCCTTGAAATGATACTTCATAAAGTGCAGTGTTCATTACTCCAAAATTTGAATTATGCCTCTAACCTTTTTCTACAAAATGGTTGATTCTGAAATGATTTGAAATTTTCTAACACATTGTTAAGGTGCCCTGTGGGCTACCTCTCTTCCCCATCCTATATGGCGCTATATCTTCATAAATTTATTTTTGTATTAATTAAAGGTAATTATATAATTTGTAACTTGATCACTTGACATCCCATTGCTCATCAATTTCTCCACTGCGGGTGCCAATTGAAATTTCCATTTGACCCTATCATGCCCAGTAGCCCAATGTTAGCCCTGGTTAACTTGAGAAATACAAAGAGCCTCAAAACCGTTTTTGTTCAGGGCCGCGAAAGGAGTCTGCAAAAGAAAAAAGAAAAAAAGAAAAAGGAGTCTGGACCATCTTTAGGTGGGGTGGGCCAATAGTGATCTTTTGATCATTCGCGGGATCCAGTTCAAACATTGTGGCTCTAGTCCAGTGGTCGTCTCCAATCACATATGTCCAGCCCATCTGATTTTTTGATACTTTGGCAAATGAGAACCAGCATCCCTGACCTTGGAACGCCTCGATGGAGGTTGAAACTCGCGATTCCTTCTCTCACTTGAGTGAGCGTGATATTCCAAGCACAGCTCTTTTGAATTCCTCTTTGGGAGACCAATAGCATTCTCATCACCTTCTCAAGGCTAGGTCTCTGAGGTGTATGTTAATGCAGGGAGAATGGTGGAGTCAAAGAGATGTGCCTTGAGCTGGAGGTTCTTCGTCCTTTGGTATTTCTTGATGTCTTGAGAGGCATTCCATGCCAGACTCTCTCCCTCCTGTGCAAGCTCAGGGTTTCCAGGTTCCATGATTTAGAACTAGGTCTCGTTCGTCATTTGAGTTCTCTACCTAGGTATGCATAACTACTGCACTCAGAGATCTCTTGTTCCCTCCATTGAGAGTAAATGGGGCCTCCTGGAACTAGTTCCTATCTTTCACTGAACATAGTTTTGTTCAGATTCAGTTGTAGACCTATCTTTCCACACATTCTACTCTCGAGGAGTCAGCCAGCATTTGTGCTAGTTGACTAAATGTTTCGTAAGTTATAAGTAAACTAAGAATTATTCCAAAGTGAATGATTTGTAACATATGCCATATTAAGTATTTTATCATTATAATGTATACTTTATAATGCATTTTATAAAAGCAATTTTAAAAGAATGACCAATTTTGCGAAAGGGCAATGAGTTCTGCCTTTTGACTTGGTAAAACATTATTTAATAGGCATATACATCATATGTATAAAATAATTCTTCTGGCTCAGAATGTCATTTTTTCTTCAGAGATAACTGATAACACTCTGTCATCCCCTGAAAGTTGTATGGGCAGTTTCCCCTGTAGAGTGCAACATAGATATGAAAACTGTCTCAATACACCTGCAGGGAAGCTATCTGCATTTCTTAGAGAACAATTTTACATTTAGAGCAACAATTTTGAGAAACATTTGAGTATTCCCAGGTGTGAACTAGATTTTTGGTAGTTTGTTTAGGGTTGCTCAGTGGTGAAAAAATAGTTTTTAAATCTTATTAGTTTTCTAGAAAGATTGTGAATGTGATGAGGGAAATATAAAGAAATCCATATTCTAGAAGTGAGGTTTCCCAAGAAGGAAGTGATTGTTTGAATCTTGAGGATTGTAGGATGGTAGCAAATAACAATGTTACAACTTGGTTTTGAAGGAAAGATAAGTGGTTTCATGTCGAGGGGACCTCAATATATTGGATTGAGATAGTTTTGGTTCCTCATTGAAGTTTTTTATGATGCTAACATCTAAAACTTAACTGCCATTATGCAGACTTAACTTAGATGTCCTCTGGGGGGACACATTTTTGTCAAGTGTGAGATCACTGGGTCTGATCCCCGGCACACCAAAACAAGGAAATAAAAAAAAATAGGATGAGTAAAAAAAAATTTTTGTAAGAATCATATAACTTGCTAAAACAGTATCTCCTGAGGTCATATGTGTATTCAAACATTGAGAATTAACCGCAAATTGCATGTAAGATATGTTCAACAATTTTTTTCTTTCTTTTAATTTTATTATACACCATGAGATACACAATTACCAAGATATTCATGATTGGGTTTGGGTCATACAGTGTTCCAGCACTTCCATCTCTCCAACAGTGCACTTTCCTACCACCCGTCTCCTGATTACCTCTCCCCTCCCTTGCAGCCTGCAAGGCTCTATGGCACTCCCTCTTTCTCTCTCTTCCTTTCTCTCCTGCCTCCCTTCTCTTTTACATTGTGGCTTGCCATACATACATTTAGAGGTTATCTCTTTTAGGCCCTTTTCTTCATTCAATGCTCAGTTCTGCTCTGGCATTACCATTTTGAACAATAAGTAGAACACTGGGTATATATTTTTTTATCTCAGTCATTCTATATAGGTCCATTTCCTTCTGAATAATTTCAATAAGCAAGATAATCTCCATGTCCATCCATTTATAGGCAAATTTCATGACTAATTTTCCTGACAGCTGCATAATATTCCATTGTGTAGCTATACCATAGCGTATCCAGTCTTCTGTTCTCTGGAACTCAGGTTGTTTCTAGATTCTGGCTGTTGTGAATAGTGCTACAAATGATATAGAAGTGCGGATGGTGATTCTGCTGTGTGTTTTTGGGTCTCCCAGAGTGGTATTGCTGGGTCAAATGGAAATCAATATCAAGTTTTTGGAGGAATTGGGAAATATTTTGATATTGTATGAACTAATGTTTTTCTCCCCTCTCCCCTCATCTCCCCCAACCCCTGCCCTTTTCTGTTGTTTTTGCAGTTGGTTAGTCTGCTGCTGATTGGAATCTGCTGCATGGGGCATTGGCTTCGGGCTGATTTCCAGTCTCCGGGTGGTTGGCGTGGCTCATTGCAGTGGGCATCTTCTTGTTCCTGATCGCACTAGTTGGACTCATTGGGGCTGTGGAAGCATCATCAAGTGTTGCTGTTTTTTGTATCCTTTTTTTTCAAATGCAGAGATTTTTGTCTCAGTTGGGTTTGTTATTGTCATTGAATACTTTCAGCTAGCTAAAATTAACATTGAACAATTGCCTGTCAGGTCTGGCTAGCTCTATATTAGCTGTTCAGCTAACATCGAAAAATTTTTGTTTTGTTTTGCTTTGGGCTGGGATTGGGTTTCTGGGTTTGCTTGTGGCTCTGCACTCAGGAAACACTCCTGATGGTGCTTATGGGACCATATGGGATGCTGGGGTAGAACCCAGAGCCTATTCCGCTCTACCCTCTTGACCCACATCAGGAGCATTTTCACAGGGTGAAGCTGTTGGTATGTTTACATATTTCTGATCTTGTCATATCACAAATAATGAGTTTCCGTGTTCTCTGTAGTCCCATTTCTGTATTATAAATGCAGTTTCAATGAAATAGTTTAATGACCTTCCGAGAATCATTAATTTTGGATTAATAATACAGAGTGATTCTTTTTAGACCTAATGTTAAGGAAGCTTAATTCTATTTTTGATATATAAAATTTTTAGTTTTATCAATGAACTTGTAATAGGGTTAGCTTTTTACTTAAGTAATTGTCATTATCATTTTCTCAAGAGTTATCTACATATGGAGTGTATTATCAGAACAGGGAATGCTATACTGTATAAGTGCTATGTATACTGTTTCCCTAGTGAAATTTTTTAGCACATTCTGATGTTGCCAGCACCTTTGCTCTATGTCATTGTAAGCAGTATGTAGAAACATCCTTAACTTTAATTCTCAGTACATGATTATTCTCTTACTTGTATTTATTGTTCAGTTTTCTGTATCTTGTGCTTGTTTGGCCCTGAATGAGGAGCAACAGGTAAGCAAGGACATTTTCCTTCCGCTTTATTATAAACATTGAAGGTGTGTGTGCATTGGGGGTGGACAGGAAGGTGACAAATGATTGGCATATAAAATATTCCTCTTGCCATGTCATTCGACACTGCTAATTTCCTGACTGCACTAGTTAACAGATTTTAAACCCTAAAATGCCATCAGACATTGTTATTTTGGGCATCTTTTAAGGCAGATGTGAAAGAACATCTGGCCTGAAGGCCATATAAGGCTGCTCTCAAGTTGATGGGGTCTGATCTTGGTGCATAATGGGACTGACACATATACTTCTCATTGGCCGGCCTAGTCCATCTACCTGTGTTGCATGTTCTCAAATGATGTCATAAATATCCAAATAGCCCTTGATGGAAACAGCATCTCTGCCCATGCTGTTGCAGTTTTTTCTTTCACTGGGTAAAACTGCTGCTGCTGAAAGATAACCCACCGAGTCTTTTCCATGTTGTGAATGCCTTTTTTGTTTTGTTTTTCGTTTGGGAGCCATACACAACAGTGCTCAGTCAGTGCTTACTCCTCGCTCTGTTCTCAAAGATCAACTCCTGACAGTGCTTGGGGAACCATAAGGGGTGCCAGGGATTGAACTGGTTTGGGTATGTTCATGGCAAACCTCTTATATGAAGAACTCTCTCTCAATCCCAGCCCCCAACATGCAGTGAAACATTTACTCCAGTAATAGTTGTAGCTCTGAAACCCAGTCATGAACAGCATTGTAATGAACCATCTCATGGTGATTCAATGAAATAAAATAAAAAAAAAAAACCCCAATCTCTTATTTGTGGAGTAGTATGATTCTGTTAGGACAATGGGACTATGGTTCATCAGAGAAATCTGCCTTTGAACTAAGTGATGCTCAGAAGTTACTCCTGGCTCTGCACTCATCTGGCAGTGCTCTGGGGACCCCATGGGATCCTGGGGCTTAAACCCAGGTTGACTGCCTGCAAGGCAAACAAACACCCTACCTGCTGTACTATCACTCTGGCCCTCAAGCACTTCATTTATTCATTTATCCATTCATTTATTTATTTATTGATCTATCTGTCTATTCATTCGTTTATTATTTATCTATTTATTTATTTGTTTGTTTATTTATTTATTTATTTATATTGAATCATCCTGAAATAGACCATTGACAAAGCTGTTTATGATTGGGTTTCAATCTTAGTGTTCCAGCACCCATCCCTCCACCAGTGCATATTTCCCAACATCAGTGTCCCAACATCAATCCCCCTTCGCCAGAACCTGCTCTATCATAAGCATTTTTCTTCACTCACTCTCTCTCACTCTCTTCTTCCCTTTCTCTCCCTCTTTCTTTCTCCCCCCCATCTTTTTGCATGGTGGTTTGTAGTGACATATATATCCCTTTACCTGTTTTCAATACTCAGTTCTAGTCTAGCATTACTATTTCCAATGATTATTATCAAACTGGTTCCTTCTCTACCTTATCCCCCATACACTTGTTGTAGATTCCAACCATTGACAAGTTCTCCTGGCCACTGTTTTCCCTGCCAAGTGCATCTTTTAAAAGCATGAATTGGGAAAGATTGGTAAAATGATAAATATTTTTTTATTCTTAGGTTAAAAACACTACCTTAAGTTTTTTTATATATATAACAGATTGAGGTATAATCCTTGAAAAAGTTTCAATGGTTTTATAAAGAATAAACTCACTACTAAAAGTTGCAGGTTCCCATGATATACATTTTATTTCGGATGACACATTTTAATGTATATGTTAAATGCATCTGTTAGGGTCAGCTTCTGGAGGTTGGATGGAACAATACAGCAAGCGCTCGAGATGACCTCCAAAGAAATTTAAACTGCTGTGGATTCCGGAAGTTTTAACCCGAATGACACCTGCTTGGCCGGAAGTACAAAGTTAAAGCATTATTGGAAGACCTATGACTGTCAAAGGAGAAATGATGAACATGGAGGAGATTGACTTTCTGAAAATGAATTCTTTGTTCAAATTGCTTATATTTATACTATAGTATATTCCTATGTGCTATTATCACATTTACCTGTTCTCAGATATCTAGCTACATATTCCAAATATTCCAGTACATAGCCCTGGACAAATAAATTATTTTTGATTCTTTCCTTCTAATTTCTCCCCCATCTAACTCCTGAAAAAACTGTGTCAGAACAGATTGTGTGTGTGTGTGTGTGTGTGTGTGTGTGTGTGTGTGTGTGTCACAGGAATCAGGGAAGCAGCTCAATCTTTGAGATTCAAAGGATGTGAATATGAATACTTTGACTTTTTAGCACAACAATTTTGGTCGATGTGAGTAGTGTGTGCTGAAATGGGGTTCTTCAACCATTAATCATCCCATGATGGAGGCCACACGGAACTGCCTCATTCCCCTTCCCAGTCACTTCTTTATGCCCCCTGTTGTTTGGGACTCAGAATCACTGTGATATTCCTGGACTGACTTCTGATCTCCAGTTCCACTTACCTCTTGCAAGATGGATTCAGAGCTTTACTCTCCGATAGAGTTCACATGTCACTGTATTTAGGAAAACCCCTCCTGCTGCATCTTTGAGTCATGTGCTTGATATCCCGGTCTGAAAGCCTTTCGTGGTGGGATTTTTTGCCTCATAGGAAATCTCAATTATTTGTGGATATTTTTAGCTCTAAAACATATAATCACACATTTGTGCCTTATTAAAGCAATACTCATTTTTTGGTGTATTATTAGTTTTTATGGATCAGGGAATACGATTGCCACTTTGCTGGCTCCTTTGCTCAGGATTTCACCAACATGAAATTAAAGTGTGCCCAGGACTGTAGTTTTAGCTGAGGAATCTTCTTCCAAGCTCATTGGTTGTTGGTAAAAGTGAGTTCCTTGTGGTTGTAGGAGAACAAGTCCCATGTTCTTAGCATGTATTTTAGTTCCAAAAGGCTGTTCTCAAATTTTCTGAGTCATTTTATTACATAGTAGCATCCAAGTGAACACAAGAATTTCTCTGTTCTGCTAGTCTTACTGAATGGAGTGATCCTCTCATCGTGTTCATAAATCCCATCTACACTCAAAGGGCATTATTCTGACCAGGGGTGGGAATCTCAGGATTCAGATTACCAGGGGCAGTGGGAGAAAGTACTGAATAGAAGGTCAGAGAGTTTTGTTCTATGGTGCCAGAATTTGAGCCCATACATGTTAGGCATATACTCTCCAAAGTGAGCCTCATCCTTGACGAGTGAAGACCAATTTCTGTGTGGGTGCAGTTTTTTTTCTTTGCTTTATGAATGTACATTGACAGTTGTTTTCTTAATTGATGCAGAGTTGTTTTAAAAGTAGCCAGCAGTGCTCGCCATGTGCTCCCATAATAGGAAAATATGCTGGAGAAGTTTTGAGATTTGTTGGTGGCATTGGACTCTTCTTTAGTTTCACAGAGGTAAGTGCAAATATCAGTTGTATGTCCCCCTTGTCATAGGAATTCTGTTTCATATCCCAAGAGGGCATGATATTTTGTCTTAGGATGACATCTTGTTTTGATGACTATATGTAATTAAATATTTATTATGTATAAAATTTAACATATGTTGGTTATATTATATATAAAATTTAATATATGTGGTTACATTATATATAAAATTTAACATATGTTGGTAGTATTATATAAAAATTAACATATGTTGGTTATATTATTAAATGACGAAATGTATTTTATTAAATATATATTTAATTATATAATAACCAAATATAAAATATATATAATGTATGTAATAGTTTTGTAAAAAAAAGCGTTGTGACTATAACCTCATCAAAGAGTACTATAGTACTATTTGATGAGCTTTTTGATTCTAAGAGACTGCAGATCAGGAACAGAAACTCAGAAACATCCTTAGTATTTATATAGTTGAATTCAATGTAGTCATTTAATCTCTTAAACATTTAACCTTGCTATCAGTATGTCATTATAATAATCTTATGGTTTTTATTCCTTACATGTAATTTTTTTTGTCCCTTTATACATTTTCTTTTTAGAATATATCTGTGAAAATAACATACAGACATACTCAGTTTATGGGTGATTTTCATTGTTGTTTTCTGTCTGTCTGGGTTTGGGCTTCACACCAGCAGTGTTCAGTGCTTACTCCTGGCTTTGCACTCAGGGATCACTCCTGGTAGTGCTTGGGGGACCTTATGAGACGCCAAGGATTGAATCTGGGTCAGCTGGGTACAAGTGTTCTCTCTATACTCCAGCTGGCCTCATATATGGATGTTTTTCAAGCTTTAGGTAAATACAGCAAAGTTGCCTTCTGGAAAGATGTTACCAGATTTAGCTTTAGCCACTAGCTGTAAATTTTTTTTTAATTAAAAAAAAACTTGCCAAAAATGTTTCCAAGTTTGATAGATGAGAATGGTCTTACACTTCTGTTTTCTCTCTTGAAAATATTCTAGTGAATCTGGAGAGAAGTACATATATTTTTGACCAGTTGTGTTTCTTTTTGGTTTTTCCGTTTCTGTCTTTAGGCCTGTTGGATTATATGTTATTAATTTAAAAAATACCGTATGCAGAAAAGGGGGATTTTTGTAAAAAAATGCCCTAGTGAACCTTAGGTCTAAGACATATTTTTTAAGAAGTACTCTCAGGATCAGAGCAACAGTACATTGGGTAGAACAATTTCCCTTACACCTAGCCAACCCAGGTTTGAACCCTGGCATCCCATGTGGGTCCCTAAGCCCTCCAGGAGTGAGTCCCAACCGGAGGATCTGTGTGTGATAAAACACAGATCCTATGTGCCTGAGGTCCTGGGCTCAACCCTAGTACTACAAAGAAAGGAGGAAAAAAAGGAAGATGGCAGGAAGGGTAAAATAAAAGGATATGTGAACCCTTATCTTAGATTTTCAAAGTGTTCTTTCACACAAACCTGCTCTGTATTTTATGTATTACCGTCTTTTGAGACCCAGCCAGAGTGTTTATCTAACCTGATATATTGGGGATAGTAGTTTTTATAAGTTAGTTCCATTTCACTCACTTGAAATTTCAAGGGCTTTTCCAAAACCCAGAATTTTGAAAGGAGTTTTTCTAGTGATTTTTTTTTAACAAAGGTAAAGTGGAAAGACTTAAACTATGTATAATACTTAAAAATAAATATAAAACATCAAAGGAAAAAGAGCTCCATTGATTTGTAATCTGGAAAGAAAGTTATGGTGGGACAGAGGTTGGACATTTGCCTTGCATGTGACCAACCCTACTTTGATCCCTGGTTTCCCATATGGTTCCCTGAGTACTACCAGGTGTAACCCTGAGTATTCCTGGGTATGACTGAAAAAGTCCCCAAAAAAAAAAAAAAAAAAGATAAAAAGAAAATTATGGCAATACATGTCCTTTAGAAACTGAAAAAAATAAGAGAAAATGATGAGAGACTAAGTATATCTACTAACTCAAATTCCTCCTCAGAAATAACTGTTTCTTTCTCTCCTTGCATTCCAGATCCTGGGTGTTTGGCTGACTTACAGATACAGGAATCAGAAAGATCCTCGTGCTAATCCTAGTGCATTCCTTTAATGAACAAATAAGGAAATTCTTTAATAGTTTAATCTTGTTCACTTTCTCTTTAAGTTAAAGCTAATTTGGCAGTTTAAAGAAACAGTGTCTGAAAAAACTTTCATTATCAACAGTTGGGTTATATTTTTCCTATTATTTTTTTTCTCTTTCTTTAAGTGTTTTCCTTTTTCCATTGCTGAAAATATTTGAAACTTGTGATCTCCTCTGAACCTCAGTGGTACCTTGTAATCTACTGTATTCACAGTGTCTGGCACTGTCCACTGTGGCCTTTCTTAGCATTTTTACCTGCAGAAAAAACTTTGTATGACACTATCGTGTTAATCGCATTGTGAATCTAATTACACTTCTCACTGGAATACTTAATTGTATGTAATGCTGTGGTGTGAGAGATAGTTCCTACTGGAGAAGAAAGTGGATGATTACAGCCAGAAAGTATAAGATTCTATACTGTTAAGTTCTATGAGGAAATCCACATTCCCAATATTTAAAAATCTTTTCTGTGAAGACACATTGTGGTAAAGTTGTTCCTCTAAAAGTGACCATTTAGCTCTAGTAGACTTTCATGATTACACTAATGTACTTTAGAAATAGTTATGTCATTAGGAAAAGTTTGGTTAAGTTTTGACTTTCAGGTAAGTACAAAAAGAGAAATGGATTCATGAAATATTCTAGTGTATATAATGTTTGCTTTCTAGCTTTTAAACTGGAATGTTCGACAAATTTGGAAAGTATGTGTAATCTTGATATTCTTTTATAATAATTTGAAGTTCAAAAGACTGTGTTTTTAAACGAGTTATTATTAATGCATTGGCCCATGTAGCAAAAAGATATTTGATTATCTTATAAATTGTTAAATACCTTTTTCAAAATTTTTTCTCAGTATTGTAACAACTTGTCAAATCTAATGTATTTGAATGTGATTTCCCATAATTTGAAATTGAAATAGTATTGCAGATCTGTATATTATGTTAAAAAATTAAAGAATAGAGCCTTTCTTTGTGTATGATTGCTTGAATTAGAAGAAATTGCTGGGGTCTAGGAAATAGCTCCAAGGAATGAAGTACATGCCTTGCATGCACGAGACCTTGAGTTCCATCCCCAGCACCAAATGGTGGCATCTAGTAAATGTTGGATACAGCCTTGGTGACCCCCTGAGTATTGCTGGTAGTGACCCCTGAGAATAAATACCCCAGCACCACTGGAAAGAGCCCTATTCAAAAAAGAAATAAAAGGATTGGAAAACTGAAGAATAAAAGTGGAGTGCTTTCTTTTTTGTTGTTTCAGATTTTCTTTGATCAACTTGGAATCTATGAAAACTTTTTTTAAATAATATGCAACTATGGAAATAAATACTAATATCTATTGATATTATCCCCAAATTCTTGAAATGGTTTTGTGTTCAATATTTTCCTCATGTCAAAAATGCTTTCAAAAAGAAAAGCCTTTCCTATTTATTTGTTAAAAAAAATTGTAAGGGTCAGAATGATATTACAGTAGGGAGGGCATTTGCCTTCCATGTAGCCAACGCAGGCTTGACCCTCAGCATCTCATGGAGTCCACCTTGAGTATAGATCAATATTAAGCCCTGAACACTGCTGGGTGTGGCCCCCAAACCAAAAAAGATATTTGCTTTTGGTTAAAAATAATTGATTTCTTATCTTACACTCTGTAGAATATGACATTGGTATTTATATTGGTGGATTTTAGGCCCAAAGATGTTCAATTGTTTGTAGAATTTGAGGGTATTTAGGGGAACTTTGCTTCCAGAGTGTTCAGAGAACTGAGTAATCCTGTAGTGATATTCCCATGATATACAGAAGGAAGAACAATGTACCTTTCTGAGTTCTTGACTGAGACAATTTGTAATCAAAGAGAAATTAGCAGGCTAGAGAGTTAGTACAGGGATTGTGGAGCCACGTATGGTCCCCTGATCAGTACTGGAAGTGACTTGTGAGCAGAGCTAGGTGTAAACCCTGAGCACAGCTGAGTATGGTGCAGAAACCAGAACAACAATCCTAGGATTAAGCATTATGCAGATCTTTCTTGGCATCCCATATAGTCCCCTGAGCCTAGTAGGGATGACCCCTGAGCACAATCAGGTTCGGCCCAGAAAACAAAAGAAGAGATCAAGAAGAAAACAGAATTAACATGTATACTGAAGGGATAGACCTCCCCAACTGTCCAGAGTGGACTTTGCCAAACCATGCCATGTGACAGGTGGGCTGTTTCAAAGGTGAGGTCAGTCAAGGCCTTGCAGGTTTAGAAGATACATGGATACATCCACTTAGCTATTTAAAGAAATGAAAATTAGATTTATTGCCCACAGTTAGCCTTATATCCAGAAGTAGCCTTTCTGTCTGAGAATTCCATTCAGGGCAAGCACTTGTGCTCAAGTCAAGTGTTTGTGCTCTTTTGTCATGTAAAGTCCCCTCCAGTCTCTGAAGCCCTGGCCCCTCTCCTATTCCTAGGTTCAGTATAAATACCTTTATTTTTCTACTTACTTTTGAATTTATATCCTTTTAGAGTTCTCTATTTGTATGTCATTAAATCTCAATCTCCTGGATTTGTGTTGTTATTCTTATTCTGCAGTTTGGTAGCTCAGCAAGCCTGAGAAGAACCCAGAGAGGTAATAAGGAATTCTGGCTCCTCCCCTACACCTTTCCATTTTAACTGAACTCTAGGTAGCTCCTCCTGGTATTGTAAGATGAGATTATTAGTAACATTAAGAAGGGGTTTCTGAGCTGTCTTCCTTTTTAAGGTATTTATATTTACCCTGCTTATTTTTGTAATATTTTTGAAGGTACCACAATACTGGAATATCCTAGCAGATTACTTGATACTAATGATTATGGAAAGGGCTATTGCAAAGAGAACCAAACCATTGCCAAGGTTTGAGCTCTAACTGCAGCAATCCTATTTGGGTCAACCTAGTTACAGATAAGATCCTGGAAAGCATTATCTTTCAAGGTCACCAAACTAGGATGATGAAGGTGTGTAATAACTGATACACACCACCGAAAGAAAGTGGATTCCCAAGTACTCATACTCTATCAGATCAGGGTGGACTTTCTCTTTCTGGCTGATACGAAGGTGATTGATTACCCAGTCGATTATAGGAGGTCTCCTGTTATCTTTGGGTTTGTATGTGGAGATACAGTTCCCATTCCACCATGTATTACAACACCCACTGAAAAGCCTTTAGGCAGGCTTGTCCCTCAATTCTGAATGGCTGTCAATGAGCCCAGGATTACAGGAAGCCAATACCTGCTTGCATGTAAATCGAGAGGCCCAAGGCCACTCCAGGGATGATCTGTGGTCGATGGTGTTGTGGGCCCCATGACTTTTTTTTTTTTTTTTCAGGTCTGTATGGTAATGCCCCAGGCTCCATTCATTACTGGGTACTGAACCCTGAGCCTCATACATACAGCAAGTGATCTACTGCTGAGCCCCATCCCAATCCCCAGTTCTACTTTTTATTTATTAGTTTAAATGGGCTTTCCTTTGTATGTAAGTTCCCTTTTTTTTTCCTCTTGCTTCTTTCAGTATTCTATCTTTGGGTTTTGTCATTCTGATATATGCTGGAGTTTTTTTTTTTTAAGTCCGTTTTCACTGGGACTTTGTAGGCCACTTGAATCCCCATTCCTGCCCTCCTCATTTCTGCCCTCCTCGTTCCAGGGAATCCTTTTTTTTTTAAGGTCACACCTAGTGACGCACTCTGGAATTAACTCCTGACAGGGCTTGGGCGACCATCTGAGATACCAAGGATCAAACCCCTCTGTACTATTTCTCCCCCCCTTCTTTTTTAAAAGTTGTCTTCCCTATTTTTAATATTTTTAATTAAAAACATTTTAATTTCATTAAATTGTATTAAAACATCATGATAATTCTAAGGAAGTTCTTAATCCATCATTCTCTAACTAAATGGTTCTTCATTGAACTTGGTTTTCTGCTCTTTTGGGACTAATGGGTTTTATACTTTTCATCCTTAAATTATTCTTTAGTTCTCTGCTGTGGTGTTCATTTTTCAGACTTTTTTCCTTCATGTTTTGCTGTTTCCCTAGTGGTTTCTTGTGTCTCATCTTGGAGTTCACCAGTCTTTTCCTGAGCTGTTACTCTGCTGTTCAAGCTTTCTGTTAAATTTTGTATCACCTATCATATTCTTCATTTCTGTCATATCTCATTGTAGTTTTCTCCATATTTGTACTTTGCTTTTTTTTTTCTCATTGCAACACTCATTTTTAGATAAATATCCATAAGTCATATTATAGACTAAGCCCTACCAGGAAAAAAGTCAACATTATATTTTGTTAAACTGACCCCTGCCTTCTAGACCAGGCCCCAGTGTTGTGGGGGGGGGAGTTGCCTGCTCCTTTGGGAGTCCTGAGGGCACTTGGAAATAGAATGAGGGACTAAGCCACTAAGAGATGAAATCTGAAGCTTAGAGGTTCAGATTTTTTGGGGATGAGAACACTCAGAGGTAACAGACAACTGGGGCTCAGGGGTACTGGACTCCCAGCCAAGCAGGAAACCTCTGCCCTTCTGACCAGCCTAGGTGCCCAGGACCCTCTCTCTTGTTTCATTTCCTGCTAGACCACATATTCCCAGGGATAAGCCCTCTTCCCTCCACAGTTGTTTCCCCACATAGAAGCCAGATGCTAGGAACACAGCACCAGTGTGAGGATTTAATTAACCAGGAAGGGGGATTATTGGATAGGGGGCACCCTATAAAAGGTGAACATATGTTTCTATGTACATAGAAACCCCCTTCCTGTAAGCCCCCTCCTTCCCCCAACTCTGAGAGGCCACTAGGACTTGGGTGGTAGGTGAGGGAGAGGGGGAGTACTTTGGCCTCTGGCTTATTGAGCTCATGGGGAAGCTGATGGTGTATTCCAAAGATCATGAATTTTGACCTGTAGTCTTTCTCTCACACACACACATGCACACCTCTCTCTAAAGGCTTGTAATTGCTTCCCTCCTAATGACCTCCAAATTCCATCTGATGCTTTATTTCATGGGCACTGGGAATTCTGTTCTCAGGCTTCATGACCCTAAGAGTGGCTTATGAGGTCATAACCTTTGCTCTCCGGCCCTGCTTAAAATCTGAAGCTCTAGGACCTTCATGTCTTTAAACCTATCACTATATCTTTAAACTCATTAAACAACTTCATCATGGTGTCACTAAAGTAATAGATATATGAGTCTGTAGAGCTGGTTGGTACTGTATTACTATTTTTCACTTCAATATGTCTTCCGCGATTCTTTTCTGCTCTGTTCCCGCTTTGCAGAGGCTAAATCTTTGAGGGTTAGCCCCGTTGGGAGTCTGAGTAATTAAACTGGAGTGCCGATCTTTTTCTTTCTTTTCAACACAGTGACAGGAAGTATAGGCTGTGATAAGTAGAGCAATTATGCAATCATGTTTGTGGCTTCTTGTTTCTTGAGATTTGGGGATGGATCTGTTGAAACCAAGGATAGTAAAGGCTGTTGGCACCCAGCTGGGGAGGCAACTCTATTTCCCATTTTCAAAAAGACCCTAGGGATGTCAACGTGGTGGTCGCATGGCAAACACCCTACCTGCTGTACTATCGCTCTGCGGTCCCATCCTCTGCCCCTTCTTATTTTCTAATTGAAAATTCCACTTAGAGGAATGTCTCTTAGACTGTTTGCCCAGTCTCATTCTTGGTGTGTTTAACGTAAAATCTTAGAGAATACAGTTCTATGCAAAACAGGGAAAATGTCAGGCTACCATCTCATGAATCTGAGTTTGTGGCACAAATTCATCTTAAGTATTCTGTAATCTGAACAGTTTAGTCTGAAAACCAGTTCTTCATGATCAACCTAAGCCAAGCATTGTTGAATAAAACCTCTCCAGACAGTAAAGAGAAACTAGAAGTGTTCTCTTCAGTTTTTTACAAGTATTTGTTTAACTCCATTTAAGTTTAGACATTCTGTTGAAAATGTACTGAAGCTATTTCACTTTTTAGCAGGTATTAAAAAGTTAAAGCCACTTTTCCATAAAAAGCACTTAAGAGGGAAAACCCACTCCAAACACTGTGACTATACAATGATCATTCACAAGTCAGTAATGGTTTGTTAAATATGCTAAGCATATAACTCCAAAATTTTCAGGTTTATGGATAAGTGAGGGGTAAAAGCTATTTGTGCTTGATGGTTTTAGAACCAGAAATTAATCCATATATCAGGCTCTCTGTGTCACATGAAATTAGTTTTGCTGGTGATGTTTTCAAAAGATTGGTAAAAAGCAATAGAGGGCTAGAAAGGAAATTTCCTTCTGCTTATCTGGGTTCTAGGGCAAGTTGAACAGTTAACACTAGGCAGATTAGTGGAAAGAAGAACTCTAATTGTCTGCATATATAAGAATCCACTTGGATGTGGGTCTTAAAGCCAGTTGGATAAAGTGAGGTTATCCTAAGTCAAAAAATGGAGCAAAAAGCCTGATGCTTAAGGGAGAAAGCAGAGGACTGATGACAGACACAGAAGCTCAGTAATTACATGCTTTCTCTGTAATTTCTCTGAGAGAATGGTTAATGTTGGCAATAGCTCTAATTCTCAATATGATACCCAAATGTTTATTCGTGGAGGCAGTTAAGAGGCGACAGTTCTCCATAAAATCATGGGACGACTTGATTTTAGCTTATAATCTGTATGCATCGTGATGTGTCTTGGGGAAGACTTTTTTCAAGCCTCAGGCTATCTGAATATCTTGGAGAACTCCTCCTCCCTTCCTTCCTTCCTTCCTTCCTTCCTTCCTTCCTTCCTTCCTTCCTTCCTTCCTTCCTTCCTTCCTTCCTTCTTCCTTCCTTCCTTCCTTCCTTCCTTCCTTCCTTCCTTCCTTCCTTCCTCCCTCCCCTCCCTCCCTCCCTCCCTCCCTCCCTCCCTCCCTCCCTCCCCTCCCTCCCTCCCTTCCTTCCTTCCTTCCTTCCTTCCTTCCTTCCCTATTCTTGACTTCCTGGTTTATATTTCAGGTAACCAGCCATGCCCTTCACTTTAGAAGGAAAGAAAAAAAAGAAAATGAAGAAATTTTTTTTTTTTTTTTTTTTTTTTGCTGTTTGGGTCACACCCGGCGACTCTCAGGGGTGACTCCTGGCTCTGCACTCAAGAATTCCTCCTGGCGGTGCTCGGGGGGACCATATGGGATGCCGGGGGTCAGACTTCGGCCGTCTGCAGGCCGGCCGCTTACAAGGCAAATGCCCTGCCCACTGGGCTATCGCTCCCGGCCCCAAAATGAAGAAATATTTCTGCAGTGTCAGATCACAGCCAAGTCATAGCAGTTATTGAAATACCTGGGATGGTGGAAAAGGAGAAAATCTGATTCTTCTTCCAATTAACTAGTCTCTTCCCATTTGTTCTGCTCAGAAAAATCAATGTTGGAATTGATTTTTTAGACAAGGGCTTGAAGAAATTGTCTATGAGTCAAACAAATAATGGACATTGGTTTCCTTAGGAAGAAGGGACTCACCTGGGCTTATTTTAGAATGCTTTTTATAGATTGATGCTGCCAGAGCATGGCAATTGTCCTTTAAATAAATCTGAAGTTCGCATCCTTAGTGCTACCCTGAAGATAGTTTTATTCTTGTCCTAAACATTTTCCTGTTCTGTGTTGTCACCGAAAATTGCTAAATATGATGACCTCATTAGCTACATAGTATTGCTGAGTGCTGAGTACATGAAATTACTGCCCCCCAACCAAAAAAAAGTCAAGATAGATGGTGGTTATTTGAAGAAGATTGTATTTATAAAGCAGATAAGAATAGTATGAAAGGTATTTCATACTTCTTACTACTGTACCTATGTAAAATAACGGCCATTTTTACTTAGTACAAACTGTCTGTTAATGGCACTTGTAAAGGTGAAGAGAAAACCATGCTTCATTTTAAGGACATGCCTCTGTGTAAAAACCAAATTCTAGCACTACTTTCTGGGAGTATGAAGATATAAAATTTCTCCTAAGACAAAAATTATCATGGAAAAGTTCAGTATTTAGGATATGTACCTATTCCTGAGGTCAGTCTTTACCCAAGATGCAAAGTTGTTCTTAAACTCACAAAAGCTTAAACTAGAAAACAATTGAGGGCCTTTTGAGGATGATTAGGTAGACTCTGGGTCCCTGTGCTTCTTTTCCCTCCCGCTCTTAAACCCTCTGCTTCCTTGGATGGGGAAAGCTTTTCTCCAGGGCCCACTGTTTTAATAAAAATTGTTTTAATGTATCATTTCTTTTTTCAGAATGACAATTTCCTCATACAGTCAGGGTCTGTGTCCATTTATCAGCGGAGAAGTTATAGAAGAGTTAAAAATTTAGGAGCAAAATCTCTGGGGTGGGGGTGGGAGTCATGGCAGAATGTAGGCAGGTAGGTAGGACCCAGAGATATGCTTTGGAGGAATAATAAAAATTAAGAAGAGATTTCCCTAGCCCTTAAGTAGTCAAGGGCATGGAGGCCACATCCCTTTGAAATACAAATCCTGAGCTCTTTGAAGAGAAACTGAGGCACCATCCTGAGAACAGTGGAACCCCCTTTGGGAAAGGAGACGCTAGAGAAGAATATGAGATTATGGGGGAGGCCGTCACAGTGCAGAGCTTTCCTGTGTCAACATCCAGATTAATTTTCATTATTAAAAATTATCAAAAAATTTGGAAGAATTGTATGAAGCGTTTCTCCCAAAAGTCATTAAAGACTTGCTCTTCAAAACCGCAGTTCTCCCCTAAATATACATCTCACGTGCTTGTTTCTTGTTTGTTTCCTACTGTTCTGAATGCTATTTTTAAATAATAGATTCCTTTTTAATGTTTGTATTTTTTAATTTGTATTTTAGTTGAGTGACAGTTACAAAGTTGTTCATGATTGACTTTCAGTCAGATGGCCCATTTTCACTCTGGAGAAACCTGTTTTCTCTCTCAAACTCATACTTCTTCTGTTCCCTCACCTCATTCTAAATAAGTTTCAATAACACTCTCTTGCTTTATACACAGTAGATAGATGGCGAATGGATGGATGGATGGATGGATGGATGGATGGATGGATGGATGGATGGATGGGTGGATGGATGGATGGATGGATGGGTGGATGGATGGATGGATGGATGGATGGGTGGGTGGGTGGGTGGATGGATGGGTGGGTGGATGGATGGATGGATGGATGGATGGATGGGTGGGTGGCTGGGTGGGTGGGTGGATAAATAGAAAGACAGACAGGGAGATAGTCTGGGGTTAGGGTACATGCTTTGCATTCCCTGGACCCCAGTTCAATCTCCAGCACTATATGGCACCCCTCCATCCACCCAGCATCTCTGATTGTGGTTTTGGAGGTCTCTGAGTAACCACTGTGGTGACCTTGGTTCCTCCTGGCACAGCAGGAGGAGCAGCACTGCTTCCATTGGTTCTCATATTGAGCCAGCAGAGTAGGTGACTGAATTGCTGGAAGTGCTCCTGAGCTCAGCTTAGGAGGCTCCACCAAATAAAAGTGAAAAGAGAAATGATGTATCTTTCTTGCACTCTGCACTAACCCCCCAAAATTTCAGTCAGTTTGCAAAGTAGTGTATAGACCACTATAGCTATTCTAGGTCAAGAAATCTGTGGGAACTGACTAAGGACAGAATCCCAGATCACAAAACCAGCAAACTCACTCCCCCACTGGGCTGCCATAACTGATGTCCCTAGGCTCTCAGTGTTTCCCAGGTGATTCCTGAGCTTTCCTCTGGACTGGCTGTACTGGGTGTCTTAGTTACTTATGCTTGGCTTTTCTCCCTAATTAGTTATGTTGGAAACAGTTGCACTGTATTTATCCAATGTCCAAATGTTGAATCCTTGAGAGAAATCTATTGCAATGCTATTGCTCAGGATTTCTTGAGGGTGTTTTCAGGGAGTGACTCCTAGGACAAAAGCAGCCTGCCAGAGACTTACCCAGTTGTTGAATAAAATCAAACTAAAACGAAATGATGTGTATATTCATTATGTGTTTCTAGCAGAGCGGGCGGAATTAGTCAATTGCATTGACAATTCCTTTCTCTTGGGATGCCTTTCTCCACATTGTTTTACACTAACCCATATTTTGTTTACTCTTCTGTAGGTGGAACTCCTGTCTCCTACACATGAGATAACTGTTTTAGGTCTTTTCTTGAACTATTTGCTGTTTTTGTTTATTTATTTGTGTTTTGGGGCCCACACACAGGTGTTCAGGGCTTGCTTTTGCCTATGCACTCAGGCATGAGGGACTGTATTGGGTCCTGGGAATTGAACCTGGGTTGTATGAATGTAAGGCAAGCACCCTTCCCGCTACTGTCTGGTCCATTGCTACTATTTTTATGAACCACCCCAATATACTGGGTTAGCAGACAGCTTGGAGTATTTTTGATTCTCAAGAGAAATGAATTGTCAGTGCAAATCAGGTGAATTCACATGGTCCAGTAAGATAGAGCAGTTTGGGTCCAGTAGTGATGGGGCGAGGGCATTATATATCACGTGATCCTGAGGGTTGAACTCAGGGCTACAGACATGCAAAGCCAAGTACTCCAGGCCTTTCTTTATACTTGCTCCTCAGTTCTCTTGAATTAGTTGTGTCTTGTCTCCTTTGAGAAGTTTGTGTGTTCAAATGTCATATTTGGCAAGTGGACCAAAACCTTTCAGTGAAATGCAAGTTTGAACACCCCCAAAAGGATTTATTTTTTTTTTTTTTACAAAATCATAGTTCACTATGGTAGTATACAACAATTTTTTCATACATGTATACTTGAAAACCAGAAGTCTAAAAAGTTGCTGTTGTAACATTAACCATACTCTAATCATTATGTCCAGCAGTGTTTTCACATTCTTCAAAATTTTCTAAATTCTGTGGTTCCAAGTTGCATGGCTTAACAAGAAGGAAGCACTTGTAGATTTTTTTTTCTACAATTCAGTCTTCAGCAGCTTTAGAGCTTTCTTCATGTTGTCAAGCACTGAAGAAGGAAAAAAGAGGGCTAAGATACCTCCAGATAATGTTTAGAGAGATAAGGGAAACCCAAACGTGAAAACACTATTCATAGTAAAACAGCCTCCTATTTTTATCATGGTATGATAGTTATCATAGGATGATAAATGCTCAGTCATATTTAAAATTCTTTTCTTAAATTGCTTTATTATAATGCAGTCTTCCCCCAATATGTATTGAAAGCCATTTATATAAGTCACTGTGGTGTTATCTTTAGAAAGTGCCTCCTTTTGGAGTCCACAGTCTTACGAAGATATGGACTGTCTGTTCAAGAATACCACCCCCTTAGTGTGCTTTCCCTGGCTTGCCGGGCATCCACTGCAGACATTACTAATGAGCCACGACCATCTTTCTCAACACACTGTTTTATGTTTGTGCCCAAAAGAAATTTCTATGATGATGAAGAAGAATTCTTGACTGTGCATTGATTACTTGAAATGTGGTTAGTGTGACCGAGGAACTCTGACTAGTGGCTAGTATAATTGGGCTATGAAGTTGTGTGTGGTAGTTAGCTACTGAACAGAATTAGTTCTCAGGACAGAACCTGTTAGTTTCTTCCAAGAAGTTTCAACTGAATGTCACAGCTAGATAAGTCATTGAGGTATTTCAACTGTCTTGAGTAACCTTTTTTCTTCTAAATTATTATTGGCTACTTTTAATTTCATTGCAACCTCCAGAGATGGGAAGTTGGAACCGTTTTTCCTACTTAACTTTAAAATTGGAAATTGAATCCTGCTTCAATAATCTAGGCTACTTTTTGTTAGCTGGGGAAAAAAAATTTAACAAAGCAAGCAGCTGGTGCTACTAATGGTACTCTTTCATCACTGTAAGAGTCCAGTTATCATCAGATTCTGTAATTCTGTGATGGAATCATTTATTAATGTGCCTAAGGTAATGTCTGATAATTAGATCTATGTCAGATTCCTAGAGAAAAAGTTACGCAATATGAAGAATTCCTCTTCCGTTGAAGCTTTGTTGTGTTGTGGAATGTCAGGGACCGAGCCCAGGGCCTCACTGTCAAGGCATGTGCTCTGTCACTAAGTCACATCCCTGGACCTCAATGGAAAACTTCGGAAATCATATCAAAGTGAATGTGATGTGACTTAAACACAAGGCATGTTTTGGCTCTAATTCTCTGTTCTGAGCAAGCCATTCTCCTCCTCACCCTAAGACATTTGCTCTGGGCAGAAAGCACTAAAGAGTGCTCCCCAGAGTTTCGTACTTACAGAGAGAGGCACATCTGAAGGTTCATAAGCATAGAGACGATTTGAGTATCTTCCCGTGATGTCGGCTCTGACTGTCAGGGATGGGTCTACAAAGAAAAAGCACAGGAACTGGAGACTGTTCCCATCGATTGCAGGATGAAGCCCATCTGTTTACCACGTAAAGGAGCACTGTTAGTTCTGCTGGATCTGCTTCCCCTTTCTTCTCTACATTTATTCTGAAATCAGCCTTTGGTGACCAGTATCCAAGTAGAACTGAGAGCTCTAAACAGCTGCCCAGTGCTATTTGTGGAAAGGTTATAAACATTGCTGTCTATCTATAGCAGTTTGAAGGGAGGTGTGTGTGTGTGTGTGTGTGTGTGTGTGTGTGTGTGTGTGAGAGAGAGAGAGAGAGAGAGAGAGAGAGACATCTAGTAGGTGATATTTTGTTTCCTGTGAAACCATGGGTGTTCTAAAAACATGGTCGGCGCACATTTTTTCTTCTTCTCTCTTCTTCTTCTTCTTCTTCTTCTTCTTCTTCTTCTTCTTCTTCTTCTTCTTCTTCTTCTTCTTCTTCTTCTTCTTCTTCTTCTTCTTCTTCTTCTTCTTCTTCTGCTGCTGCTGCTGCTGCTGCTGCTGCTGCTGCTGCTGCTGCTGCTGCTGCTTCTTCTTCTTCTTCTTCTTCTTCTTCTTCTTCTTCTTCTTCTTCTTCTGCTTTTTTTGTGGGTCGCACCCAGTAATGCTCAGGGGTTTCTCCTGGCTCTGCACTCAGAATTACTCCTGGCAGTGCTCGGGGCACCATATGGGATGCGGGGGATCGAACCCCCGGACTGGCATGGGATGGCGCGTGCAAGGCAAGCGTCATACCTACTGGACTATCACTTCAGCCCCTTTTCTTCTTTTTTGAAAAGAAATTTGCAGTCCTTGTTTTTCTTTATTTTGTTTTGTTTTCAGGCCATATCTGGTGGTGCTCAGGGCTTACTCTTTGGCTCATAGCTCAGGGATTACTGGAGTGCTCCTTAGCCTCAAATCTGGGTCAGCTGCCTGCAAGGCAAGTGCACTGCTGGCTGTATTATGCCTCTGGTTCTTGCTGTCAACTTTTAAAATGATTTTCTTTTCATTGACATTATTTTCTTAAAGCAACCTACATAATTAAAAGACTACATCCAATGTTACTCCTCAAAACCAGGTTTTTGTTTGTGGTTTTTTGGGTCACATCTAAAGCAGCATAAAATACAGGAGCTTACATTTGCTAACAGCCTGGAAAGCTTGCCAGGATGATGGCACCATTACATGGAAACCTAATCAATCATGAACAACTTTGTAACTGTGTACCATGCTGATTCAATTTAAGAAAAGGAAACAAAAAAACTTGTCAGGTGCTGAGAATGTGAACTGGGGGCTTCCCTTTGTTAACAAATTAACATAAGGAGGCTGGAGAGAAAGTACAGAAGTAGGGGTGCAGATCTTGCATGTAGTGTAACCCAGTTCAATTCCCAGCAACCCGTCTCCTGAACCTCATAGTGCTCAGGCCTGATATTCCTGAGCACCTTTGGGGTGACTCAGATAATCCCCAGCACCCTCTCTGGGCCCTTGCATCAAACTATTGGCCTAGTTTGTAAGAATCTCAGGACATGCTCCTGAGCACAGCTTGAACCCTGGTTTATGCAATAAAATCACCTGTAGAGCTTCTTAAAAAAGACAACTGACACCTGTGTTCCATTCCCAGTGATTTTGATTTAATTGGCTTTGTGTGTGGCTGGAGCAGTCTGATTAAATAACGTTCCATAGAAGCAATAGCTGTGAGAATGAGGTGATTATAATATGTTCTAGAGTGGAGAACTACAAACATTGGAAGAACATGCTGCCCCTGAGTGGGTTCTTAGGAATAAAGGTATGAAACATGGGACACTGTGTCTATTGATGGGAATGTGGTGAGAAGACCTGCACCAGGTTCATACAATTAAACAGTTAATGCAGCATTTCTGTCTCAAGAACCTTTGTGACAGAAGATGAAAAGAGTAAAATTAGCAGTTGAGAGAAGTGTCATCTATGAAAATGGAAAGGGCACACATTTTGTAATGTAAATATGCATCTTAAAAGGTCTATTGTTCCTTGGAGAGCACTTCCTGGTGAAATCATCAGGAGTGTGGCAGCAGAGGGGAGCCGAGGGGAGGGACAGAGAGAGGGAAAGAAAGAGGAGAGAGAGAGGGGAGAGGAGGAGAGAGAGGCGGGGGGAGAGGGAAGAGAGAGAGAGAGAGAGAGGGAGAGAGCAGCGCTTGTGTGCATTGAATCTATTTGTACCTCTGTTCCTGTTACTTACCAACAAACATAATTCTGGGGACATACTGGCCATCAGGAGAGAGGGGTGTTTGTCTGTGGTTTCATACTAAGGTTTAAAGAAAAGAAGCATTTAGTTTTTCAGTTCTTTGGCTATTTTCATCTTGTTAATACAAAAAAAGTGTTCATTACTGGGCTAGACACCTGAGACACAGTTTAGTCACATCTCTTCCACAAAAGTTTATGATCCGGAGTTTAAGATCAGTAACGTGTGAAAAAAATAAAATGAGAATTGGATGTAGAATATAAGGTAAAGAGGTGAATATGGGTGAGTGATGAAATAGTGAAAAACTCAAGAAGGGGAAGGAGATAGGGGACATGTAATTTCCCCCTTGGGTGTTTTAGGAAAAAATAAATTTTAGAATCAACATGTCATATTGAAGATTTATCTTAATTCAGGATTCTCTTGATTCATCTCTTTGTAAATTTTTAATTTAGGGCTTTTTAAAAAAAAACATCTCTTTATTCAATACAGTCTAGTGGGGGGGCCCAAATAGGAAACTGAATGTTCTGAATCTGGTGATACAGGATGAAACAGAGCAGCTCAGAGCTGGAAAGTGATAAAAACTTGGTACAGGGGAGAAACTTTGTGTGTCTTTGCTAAGAAGGTCTGAGTTTCTCTGTTCAAACAGTTTATGTGTTCATTGATAGGGAGTAAATCAACTTCCAGAGTTCAGTTTTGCCACATAATTTTTTTTTATATACAGAGCAAGAATCATCTAATTGGGAAATTATCCTGCTAAAAGAGGAATGTTTAGAAGAGGTATTATGAGTTTTTGTTCAGAGAGATTTCCTTGGTGGCTGAGAGAGAATTATATAGGATTTATCTTGCCAGCAAGGAGCCATTAGCAATACTGAAATAAGCTAGGAAAATGTGAATAAAAAGTGTGTTCCCTAGTGTGTGGATGGAGATAAAGCAAGAATATTTAATACTTAGGACCATAGACTTATTTACTTCTGGAGGTATTTTTTTCACTTTTGGCTCACACCTGGTGATGCTTAGGGGCTTACTCCTGGTTTTGTACTCAGAAATACTCCTAGCAGTGCTCAGGGGACCATATGGGATGCCAGAGACCAAACCCAGTTGGCCTCATGCAAGACGATCATCTTATACCTCAGGCCCCAAAGGAGAGGCTAAATCTTGAATCAATAAAACTTTTTGATAAAAAAAAATGGAGTTAAGGAGAGTTACCTGATCAAAATGATACATTTGAGGTCAACATAATGAGTTTAGTTAGGAATCTCATGGAACAGGTGGTGTGTGCAGGTTTCACTTGGCTACAGGCTTGCATCAGATGTGGGGGAATTATCAGTGTGAGGGTATAGAGCAAAAGGCCACTATCTTGGTCTATAGGGATATAAAATATGAGCTGAAAAGAAGGTCATGTAGAGCTTTATCCACTTAGTAATATTAAAAGATAGAAAAGAGGGCTATGAATGAGAAAGGAAGAAGACTACAGTACAGGTGTGCTGTATAGCACCTGCCAACCTGTGACAAGGAGGGCTGCATACTCACTTGAGGGGCATCTTAATTTTATTAAAATGATGTTTTTCACCTTTTTGGCTACACTGGCCGTACTCTTAGCTAACTCCTGGCTCTGCAGTCAGGTATTAGACCTGGTGGGGCTCTGGGGACTCTGTGGTGCTGGGAATAGGAACCTGGGTTGTCTGTGTGCCAGGCAAGTGCCTCACCCTCTGTATTGTTGCTTTGACCCTTGAAGTGGCTTTTAGTTAGCATAGTAAGGCAGATAGCTTGAACATCAGGAAGGGTGGTAATGGTGCGTAGGTTGGAATGCACCCAGGGTAAAGAGCAAGTTGCATGATTAAATTTGAGCGGTCTCTACTAGGGAGAGGAGAAAAAAAAGTACAAACAGGTGTGAGTAGCCAAGTCAGTAGAAGAGGCGCAGGAAGTAATTTGCAAGCAGCCATCTCTTAATTTATGACAGTAACAGAGAAATCTCAATCACAGAATATTTTTTGGGACAACTCAGTATTCTATATAAAAGCAAAGGCACAAAGGGAGATTATTCATAAAATGTAATCCCACCTCTTTTTCAATCTCTGAAATGAGGTCTTTGGAATTGATCTGGGTTCAGAACTTTGGAATGAACCCCAATTCATGCAGTTTATAAGGGAAAAACGTATCATTCATTTAAAAGATGAACCAAGAGAGAGATTAGTGGTGATAAAAATTAAACTTGCAGGGCTGGAGCAATAATACAACAGGGTAAGGTGTTCGTCTTGCACATGGACTAAACCCATGTTTCATCCCTGGCAACACTATATGGTCCCCTGAGCACTGCCAGGGTGTACTTCCCTAAGTGGGAGTCAAGTAACCCATGAGCGTGTGATCTCAAAACCAGTGTGATCTCAAAACAAAAAAGAAAGAAAACTGATACAACTAAATTAAGGAGGAACAAACTGATCAGCCAACTTCTTGATTTTTTTTATTCTCAGCAAATGCTTTTTCGCTAGTAAAAAAAGGTAAAATGCTTAAGTATTCAACTCATCACTAGTTAAAAAGTTAGTCTCTGTTAGATTTTAAAGTGAATGACCAACATTCCAATTTTGGCCATTCAGCAGATGGTTAGTGAAATACTTTCAGCCCAATGACCAAATTTGCAGCTTGATATTCACTAATTGAATTAATCCATTCATTTCCCCCCAACTTCTATATTTAGTGAGCTGGAACTGTGAGTAGGCA
>JAJIBD010007321.1:0-14415 GCA_021461705.1 Cryptotis parvus | reverse complement strand
AACAAATGATGAGGTACCATCTCACACCACAGAGACTGGCACACATCCAAAACAGCAAGAACAACCAGTGCTGGCGTGGATGTGGGGAAGTAGGGACTCTGATCCACTGTTGGTGGGAGTGCCGACTGGTCCAGCCCTTTTGGAAAACAATATGGGCATTCCTCCGAAAACTAGATTGAGCTCCCATTTGATCTAGCAATAGCACTCCTGGGAATATACCCCAGAGACCCAAAAACACATAGTAGAAACACTATCTGTACTTCTTTATTCATCTCTGCACTATTCACTATGGCTAGAATCTGGAAACAACCTAAATGCCCGAGAACAGAGGGACTGGCTAAAGAAACTGTGGTTCATCTACACTATGGAATACTATGCAGCTGTCAGAAAAGATGAAGTTATGAAATTTACCTGCAAATGGATGGACATGGAGACTATCATGCTGAGTGAAATTAGTCAGAAGGAAAAGGACAGATATAGAATGATTGCATTCATTAATAGGATATAAATGGATACCAGTGTTTTACTAAGTGTGGGAAATGGTAATGGCAGATTAAAACTCACCATTGAATATACGCAAAGAGACTTAAGTGATAAACTCTAAATATCTGCAGGGCTAGCCACAATGTGTAAAAAGAAGAGGAGAGAGATGCAGAGACAGAGACAGAGAGAGAGAAAGAGAGGAAAGCGGGGGTACCTGCTATTGAGGCAGCCTGAGGGTGGGCGGGAGGAGGTGGGGTACATTGGTGGTGGAAATGGGGCACTGGTGGAGGGATGGGTGCTGGAATACTGTATTACCAAGAACCAATTATGAACAACTTTGTAATTGCATGTCTCACGGTGTTATAATAAAAAATTTTTTAAATTAAAAAAATAAATAAATAATGTAGTTTTCTGAATCACAGAATCTAGCAGAAACACATCCAGCCAGAGGAAATGCAGAAATAGATCTATTTGTTTGTGGGTACTTCTTTTTGTTTTTGTTTTTATAAAAACAAATAGGAACAAGGTCATGGGGGCGCTAAAGCCTGATGAAGTTAAAAAGTCTGGTGGAGGGAATCAGAAAGTAAGGTAAAGTATCGCTTTATTAGTCTTATCAAACAGGATTTTCTTTTCTTTCCTGACTTCTCTAAACTCTGGAAGTAAAACATAGGTCAAGAGTCTGGTTCAGTTTAGAGCAATTTATTTTATTGCCACCTGAGCCCCAATTTAGAACGACTATACTTAAGTTAGTATAAAAATTATACTATGAAGTTGTACTACAAAGGTGCATTATAATTTTATAGTATATTGTTATACAAACTTATTTCATGAGTATAAGAACATTTTATACAACAAGAACACTGTAACTTTCATTTTAGGTTATTAACCAGCTTTAATTGCTATGTGGGGACAAGAATATCTTGTGCATTTACTGAAAGACTAGTGCTCAAAGAAATTAATGTCCTAGTGTATTTGTTTTTTTGTCTGAGGCAGATATTGAATAAACAGGGAATCATTGAGTGCCACAACCATTAACCTGCCAGGGTGATACTCTGAGTATAGAAGCCATTTCCATGGCAATGGAAGCTGTTCATTGACTGGGGAGTCCTATAGCCGGTAAGGAGCTTTCAGGCATGCTTCCTATTCCTTTGGACCATTGCAAGAGGGTAACCTATTTTGCTGTTCTGTTCAGATCTTAGGGATCAATATGACCACTAGCCAGAGGAAATCATGGATTTTTTTTTTGTGCATTTCTTTTTCAATTAGGGGATTAGGCCAGGGATTAGGCCATATGTGATTTTATCGTTTGTCTTGTTTTGTTCGTATTTTTGAGAGAAACTGGGGTGGTGAGAGGAATTAAAGGCTAGGTCTGTATGCCCTGGCATTCAGTCCTTATAAGGGAAATCATTATGCTTTTGCTGGAATTTTTAACAATTTGAGTGGCAGCTATGAGATATTCATTTACTATCCAATGAAATATTACTGAAACTATAAATTTTCATTTAAATCTCTTATAGTAAGAAACCTCTTCACTGTATCACTGTCTTCCCGTTCATCATCGATTTGCTCGGCGGGCACCAGTAACACCTCCATATGACCTGTCTCGTGCAAGTAGAGCCCAAGGACACCTGATTGCTCCAGGAACATAAAGAGCCTCAAACCATTCCATCAGGTCATGGAATGGTTTAAGGAGTTAAAAATGACTTAAATGGTTTAAGAGTTAAAAATGACTTTAAGAGGTTTCTTGTAGTCATCTCAAAAGAGATGACTGCTAGGCACTAAGCAGCTAGTCTTAGGGCCTGGCTCTTTCCCCACCATAAGGCCCAAATGGCCCGACCCAGAAGTGGGCTGTTTTCAAGGTAATAAAACTTCCCAAAGCCCAAATGTTTACATCCACCAGAGGAAAAACACCTGCTTACAGCACAGGATGTGCCTTGCCCTCTGAATACTTTGCTGCAATGACTCAGGATGCTATTTGTGCTTTGTATTCCTCTACCCAGAAAATTTTGTATAAAAGGCCTAGGCTATGCTCAGTAAAGGGGCACTGCTCTCCAGACTTCCTTGCTGCGTTGGTGTCTTTCTTTACTTTCTCATAAGTGGCAAGGCAGAAGCGTCTCCCAAGTCCTTTCTCTCCTTTCTGCAGGGATGAAGTCCAACAAGATCTAAGTCTTCTTCATTTGTACTGGGGGCTGCTGGTCAGGTCCCCCGATAGACATTGAAATTTTTGAAACCTTCATCTATTAATAGGTACATATTCAACAATAAAAACATAATTAGCATTCTTTGGAATACCATATACACAAAGGTGGTAAGATATGGGGGCGGGTGGGGTCCCTGGCCAGAAGCCCTTGGCACGAATGAGGGAGACCTAGATCTTACTGGACTTCATCCCTGCAGAAAAAGGAAAGGGATGGACTTGGAAGAAACTCTGCCTTACCTCTGCTAGGAAAGGAAAGAAAGACACCGACGCAGCGGGAGTTCTGGATAGGTGTACTCGTTTTACTGAGCACAGTTTAAGCCATTGATACAATATTTGGGTGGAGGGAGTACAAGCACAAATCACATGGCATTTGCAAGCTCCTGGGCCATTGCAACAGATAACTATCACAGATTTAGCATTTGCAAGGTAACATTTGAAAGGTAACAATCATTGATCTACATATTCCTGTGATCAGAAGACCAGGAACATCCTGCCTCACCTAAGATGTAAATCATTTGCTCTCCAGTCTCCCATTGGATAAGCACAGATGTCTTTCACGTAGATGTAAACTTCCGAGCATCCGGAAGCTCCACTGTCCTGAGAACTGGGCCCATCTCTGGGCCCCACCCCAGGGCCAAACGGCAAAGTGCCAGGCCCGATGTTAGCTGCTTAGGAGCCCAACACTAAGGTTTGACTCAAAACATCAATCGAATATAGTTGCACTGACCTAATCATTACCACCATCTTAACCTCAAGGTCACCTTTATGCCACTGTTCTTCTCATGATCCTGCTAAATACAGCTCAAGTGAACCAACAGGGGAGTTGGCATTCATCAATTTACCACTTTCACAAAGTCCAAACAACTAATCAAGCAATATTAGCACGAAAGTGGATTATCCTGTGCTAGCAGGTTCTTGAAGATTGTAAGAATGAATTATATACAAAACTCAGAAGGTTGAAAGTTAGTTTAATGAAAAAATAAAAATAAAATACTGTTACTGGGGCGGAGCTATAGTCCAGCGGGTAGGGCATTTGCCTTGCACGCAGCCGGCCTGTGCTGGCCTGGGTTCAATCCAAAAAAAGAAAGAAAAGAAAGTTTAATGTACAGAGGGATTCCAGATCTCTTCCCCAAATATCTAGCCTCTCTGTTACCCATGAGCGAATTCCGGTCCTGTCCCACGCAGTCTACTCACATCCCACAACCATGGCCCAGTCCTGTTCCTGTGCTGCTCTCTCAGTGCCTGCCACTGGGCCTCCCAACTGTACCCCAGCGGTCCCTATTGTCCTGTCCCGGCTTTCCTTAGTCTCCAGCCTTTATACTGTACACATGGGTGAGACTCCTGTACTCAGTGCCTTGCCATTATCTGGGCATCCATGCCCTGCCTGAACCTGAGCAATCCCGGGCACTCAAACCCTACCTCTGAGCCTGGCCCATACCTGTATCTGCCCTTGCATGGCCTTCCGTGGCCTATCCTACCGGGCCCTGTACCTGGGCATGATGTCCTAACTGATCCAAGGAGAGAGGGGGGATTGGGTTAAGAGCAGCTGGCCAGAGAAAGTGAGCTCTTCCCTCCTCCTCTGAGGGAGGAGCCTGGGGTTGCCCTTTATTTGCTGCCAAATCCCCCCCTCAGGTATCCCCTTGTGCGTTCTGATTGGCTACCTATTCCATGGGTATGATTAGCTCCCTGAGACCTGTTGCTTTCCTCCTTAGCTCCTGTTGTATCAATAACAATATTTCCATGAAATTTTTTCACAAATAATTTCTTTAATAAGATATGAACTCTGCTGAATACTTAATGCTAATCTGGGTAAACATAGAGGAAGAGTGAACATTTAGACTGAACTAGTAAATTGGGAATTGATTTTGAAAATATGTTGTCTCTACACACTTTATATGTTTTGTTTTTTGCTTTTTTGGGTCACACCCGACAATACTCAGGGGTTACTCAGGGCTCTGCACTCAGGAATTACTCCTGGCGGTGCTCGGGGGACCGTATGGGATGCCAGGGATCGAACCCGGGCCGGCACGGGCCAGGCGGCGTGCAAGGCAAATGCCCTACCCGCTGGACTATCGCTCAGGCCACACTTTATATGTTTTTAAAAATTAATTTATTGTTTTAATGTAGAAAAAAAACACAACTATTAATACAATTCTAGAATTGAAATTGATTAGATAACAAAGTGATACAGCAGGAGCTAAGGAGAAAAGCACCAGGTCTCAGGGAGCTAATTACACCAATTGAAAAGGTAGCCAATCAGAATGTAGAAGGAGATACCTGGGGGGTGGGATTTGGCAGCAAATAAAAGGCAACCCCAGGTCCCTCTCTCTCTCTCTCTCTCTCTCTCTCTCTCTCTCTCTCTCTCTCTCTCTCTCTCTCTCTCTCTCTCTCTCTCTCTCTCTCTCTCTCTCTCTCTCTCTCTCTCTCTCTCTCTCCAGCCGGATTCCTCCCTCTCTCCTTGGATGAGGTAGGGCTGCATGCCCAGGTACAGGGCCCAGTACAGATAGGCCACACGGAAGGTCAGGCAAGGGCAGATACAGGTATGGGCCAGGCTCAGGGGCCCAGGTTACAGTAGGACTTGGAGGCCCAGGATAGCCCAGGTTCAGGCAGGGCACAGTTGCCCAGGTAATGGCAAAGTCTGAGCACAGGAGTCTCACCCACGTGTGCAGGGTAGAGGCTGGAGACTAGAGAAAGCCAGGACAGGACAGCAGGGACCGCTGGGGTACAATTGGGAGGCCCAGAGCGCAGGCACTGAGAGAGCAGCACAGGGACAGGACAGGGCCATAGTGTGGGATGTGAGTAGACTACATGGGACAGGACCAGGAATTCGTTCATGGGTAACAGAGAGGCCAGACATTTGGGGAAGGGACCTGGAATCCTCTGTATATTAAACTAACTCTCAACCTTCTGAGTTTTGTATGTAATTCTTTCATGTAATCCTCAAGAACCTGCTAGCACAGGATAATCCACTTGTGTGTTAACAAAAGTACTAATATTAGATGGGTAAGTTTAAAAATTTCCATTCTTTATGTGAAAATTGTTATATTTCACAACAGGATTATTGAGTCCTTATCTAATGATTTACTAAGCTATTTGCTGCTAGTTCAGCCTTCTGTGTTAATTGATTTGTTTGTTGAGTTTAGTTGGCTTTTATATTACTTTCCTATCTAATTGTGTTTGCACTGAAATTTCAGTACTGTGAAATTAGGAGATATCCAGAGACTTGAGAATCTATGGTCTGGGTCAGTGAATTAACATTTTGGAGTCTGTCAGGTGGAAGTAGCTACAAAGGCTTCCAAAGTACCAGAAGCGGGTAGACGTTGCCAGCCCCAATGCCGAGAATACCCCAGTGTTCTCAGCCTGGACACCAGATACCCTGAAATTTTTTACAGTTTGAAGTCTCTGCGGAGAGAGCTAGTGAAGTGATGAAGCTGAGCCACTGGCATGGCTGCTGCAGCAGTGGGGTTGAGGATGGCTGCAGGGCTTTGGCAGAACAAGGACTCCCTGCCCCCAACATCCCGTATCTTTTCATTTTTATTTTACGTTAGTGGCCGGAGGGAACAGGGCATTTTCCTTGCCAAGGTTCAATCCCTGGCATCCTATATGGCACACTGCAAAATGCAATTCCTAAACATTGACAGGTATGACAAGAAAAACAAATAAAAACAAACAAACAAATAAATAAATACAAAGATTAAAAGCATAGATTTTAATTTTTTTCTAATTTGTCTGCTTCAGGATTTGCTCCTGACACTATGCTTAGGGATCACTCCTGGCAGTGTAGAGGATAAAAACCATGTTGGCTAAGTGGGGAAAAATATCTTACCCCATATATTATTTCTACAGCCACAAAGATTCATTTTCATCAATCCTTTCTAACAGGATTTTTTTACTTACTGGGTTTTTGGAATGTTGTTAGTCTGGTCCAGTTCAGGAATTTGGTCAGTTTAGAAAGTAATTGCTTTGTTTTGTAATGATATTATTTCCTGTCATGAGTTACTATAAACCCTGTTTTAATTTATTTTTATTTTGTTTTGTTTTGTATAACACCTAGCTGTACTTGAAACATACTCCTGGCTCTGTTCTCGGGAATCACTCCTAGAGGCCTTGGAGGACCATATGGGTGCCTGTAATCAAACTCAGGTGGGCCACATGCAAGGCAAGAGGCCCTGTCCACTGTACCATTTCTCTAGCTCCCAGAATTTCACCTCCCCCTGCCCCCACCAATAAATCACTATTTTAAATTGATTCAAGTGATGTTAACTATTCATACCATCTGCACCATTGCCAGTGAGCCACTGGGGTGCCCAACAGTATCAGGGCAGACATTCTCTTCTACCTCCGAGGCCTACAGGAAGCGGATAAAAACTCTACAAGACCGGTGCAGTTCCAAAAAAGCTTTTAATGGTACAAAAACTCTACCACTGCAATCCTATATAATGAAAGAACTCTAGCTCTCGTAGAACTTAGACCATACAGGAGGTTCCAAGTCTCCCACCAAAGAGTATCCCACCAGAGAGAGGAGTCCTACCAAAGAGGAGAAACAGTACCTCAAATCAGGCCCCTTATATACACCAAAGTAATCCTAACCTCAGAGAGGGTCTTGTCAACAAAGACCCCAAAACAGCTTCTAGATAGTAGAAGAGTGTAGAAGGGTGGTGCCACACCTTACTATAGGTCTAAACAAATGATTATGCCAAGGACTAGTCCCTTCTTCAGAGATTATCTCTTATGTAAACCACTGGAGGGAGAAGGGGGGTATAAAGTAATACATCTTAATTTCATCTTCATCGGCTTCATGTAATCTAGATGGTACCCACAAGGTCCTTCTTATTTATTATCTGCACCAGGGTAATTCTGAGTATCTTGTTCTCTGTGTACTGAAAGAGTCACACTCGCCTGCTAGAGGGCAAACTAGTATGATCCTTCCTATAATCTTAAATGATAGTCTCAGCATAGCCTGAGTGGTATCACTTGTATCACTGTCTTCCCGTTGTTCATGGATTTGCTCTAGCGAGCACCAGTAGCATCTCCATACATCCTGTTAGAAGCAAGTGTAGCCCAAGGCCATCTGCTTGCTCCAGGAACAGGAAGAGCATCAAACCATTCCTTCAGGTCATGGGAATGAGGTCAATAATTGTTGCAGGTTTTTGGCATATCAAATAAATAGCAAGGGTGGTAGTCTCCTGGTAAATTCTAACTGTCCCACGCTGGGTCCAGTGGGTATAAAAGAGGAGCTGTGCCCAATCTAGATAACATAGAAGTCTTAGTAGATGTATAACAAGTCAGAAGTTAACTCATTGAGAGTCAAGGTGACTTCTGTAACTGCCACACCCTCCATCAGTGTTTACACAGAAGACAGATCTTATTAGTATGAATGAACCCTGTCTTAAGAACATGAAAATAGATTGAGCTATGAGTGGATAAAACAGCAAAGCTCCCAAGCTAGCTAGGCCTGTCATCTAACACACCATTACTTGAGATTTTAATCTATTTAAGTACTGTAAGAAGAGTTCTTTTCATCAGTAAATCCTAACTGATTCTTTTCTCTAAAATTGAACTGCATTCTGCTTTTTCCCCAATAATCATCTCAATATAGACTTCAAAAAATAAACAATTTAATAAGTCTTCAAATGAATGTCTTTTTTTCCCCTGGAAATACAAATCAAAGCATAGAAATATAAGAAAATGAAGAGTGTCAGGAAGCTCAAACTTACTATCACTGACATAATTCTAAGTGTTTTTTTATCTTAAATAAAGTGGTGTTCAATATTGAAACTATAAATGCATTATATCTAATAACAATGTGTTTAAAACTGAGCCCTCTGAGCAGACTCAATCTAAATTAAAGGACAACTGCTTAACAATTGTAAAATATGGACAGCATATCATTCATTTCACCTTTGCTTTAATTGTTACTTAAAATTAGTTGTAGATCCTGAAATTTACACTTGTTCTTTCCAATAGGGAGTTTATTGTCACTCCAATTACATCTGGATAATCTACTGATAGTTAATCTCTAGTTCATAGCACTTTCAAGGGTAATACAAGAGTATTGAGACTTTTGTGGAGATTTCTCCTAGTTTTGTATTTTTGTTGTTGTTGTTTTCTGTTTTTGTTTGTTTGTTTGTTTGTTTGTTTTGGTTCTTGGTCAAACCCAGCAGTGCTCAGGTCTGCTCCTGACTCTGCTCAGGAATTGCTCCTGAACAGTCTCATCTATGAGGTGCTAATATAACATTGTTTACCAATGTATAAGGCATGTGTCCAACCCACTATCCCAGGGAAGATTTCTCCTGATAGACAACAGTGAGTTGAATTCGTCACTTTTTTGAAGGTCAACCTTGCTTAGAAGTTTTTATTTGATGAAAAATGACTTTTGTAGATTAAAATGTACCTTTCTGTGTGTGCTATTAGTCCAATGCTCCAAAAGCTCTAAAGATTTACTCTTACGTTCTATGCCTTTTACTATAGAGCAAGAACCAAACCTCAAGGCATTAAAACTTTCATATGTCAGAGCATAAATAAGAAAGTCAGAAAAGCAGAAACCAAAAGTTTTCTCTGGGCTGACCACATGGAAGGAAAGGTGAGACAGAGACCTGAGGATATAAAAACAAAAGGTTTTGCAGTGCTAAACTAATTAAACAGAGAGGTTCATTAGGTTAAGGTAACTTTAAAGTGGAGACCTACATAAATAAATCAAAATTTTTAGACTGCAAAATCTCCAGGTTATGTAATCAAGACTCTGTGGACTACCAATCACGTTCAATTATGTTTTAAATTATAACCAATTAGATCATTTATTTGCATCTGCAGCTTCTCTACTTGCCTTTTCCTTGGGTCCCTTTCACAGAACATGCCTAACCACTCCAGACTTAATATGTCCCTATTTTAATCAAGTTTTAGATAGTTAATTTAATATATGGGGACCAAAGCGATAGTACATTGGGTAGGCCATTTGCCTTGCATTCAGTCATCCTGAGTTCAATTCTTGGCATCCCATGTGGTACCCTGAGCAGCACCACCAGGAGTAATTCCTAGTACAGAGTCAGGAGTAACCCCTGAGCATTGTCGGGTGTGACCCAAACAAGAAAAAAAATTTAACATGCTGTAGTTCATCTCTTAACAGTCATCAGGTGGATTGTGGTATGGATTACAGGAGATGTGAATAATAATTTCATGCTAAATCTGAATTTTTATGGTAAGAAATCATTTGCCGTTCTCATACATTTTAAATTGCAATATATAAAGTTAGAACATTTAACAGAGGAGAAAAATAATTTAGGAGGAATAATAATCCCATTTTTCAGTTGTTAACTAAACTTTTTGAGATGTCGCTAAAATAGACACATGATGATTTATAATACTGAATTTCTTATTTTTCATACTCATAATTAAAACTGCATTATACAAATAGTATATAGCTTAGGAATATTGCTTATTTATTTATTTATTGCTTTTTTGGGTCACACCCGACAATGCTCAGGGGTTACCCCTGGCTCTGCACTCAGGACCTACTCTTGGGGGTGCTCGGGGGACCACCTGGGATGTCGGGGATCAAACCCAGGTCAGCCGTGTGCAAGGCAAATGCCCTACCCACTGAACTGTCGCTCCAGCCCTGAATATTGCTTATTTTTTGCTACCACATTTCATCAGTTTTTTCCAACCTCTCCCATGCAGCTTCAACATTATTGTCTTAATTGCTACTAAGGGCATATTTTGAGCAGGTTACAAAGACTTTCATTTTCACTTTCATCTTGGGTCTTCAGATAAATACTTCCAAAATCCTTGCTTCATGTTTCTATATATTACTGTAAGTGCATTCTCAACATAGGCAATTCTTTCACGTGACATTGGAACAGTTGCTTCTGCTTCTTATTTGGATCTGAACTGCACATTCAGCCTGCAATACAACTTTCTGTGCTGTACTACCGAGCTTTCATCTTGGGGGCTGTTCTGAGCAAAGTTTGCATCCAAATTTAAATGATGATATCACATGCTGCTTTAACCACCAGTTGACATGGGGGGCACTGTGCTACAGTGACAAATAAAACTGGTGCTTGGCAGGACGGAATAAGAAATGGAATGTTTAAACACATGAGAGAGAATAGACAGATAAAATGTCATGACATTGCTATCACAACAGATTGTGCATGGAGAGAAAAGGAAATTTTCCATAAATTTAGTATGTGGCAATAATAACCAAAAAATTACATTAAATGTTATTAAACCAGGTTTGTGAAAGAGAGAATTTTTTCACAAGCTTTGGAGGGTAGGCCCAGACAGCATCTGTATATTAGGACCTAAGAAATATTTTCTCCCTTCAAACTTTATTTGAAAAAAAATAAAATCACAAGAAAATCCTAAATATATGTTATTTAAAATATTTTATTTACTTTGGAAAGTGATTTTAAATAGAAAGAGAGTGAAACCAAAGTAAGAAGTCAAACTTCCATAAAATCCCAAAGGAAACTTCATGGCTTATTAGAGTCATTAAACTAATAAAATAGATCTGTGAATGATTTTTACACATTTTACAAATTATTTTACAATTGTAAAAACCTCAAGTGATTTTTATTTGGCAAAAAAAAGAAAGATAATACTTTATCTTAAACTCATGAAAAATCTGTATATATTAAATTTGATAGATCTAATCCTGATTACAAGCTATGCATGTAATCTTTATTGATTTAAATCTACATAATTGACTTGATTAGTAGATAATATGTAGACCAAGAAACAAAATAAAAATACCAGTTTTAGTATGGGAACACCATAATAGGTTAATCTCATTTTCATTGTGAAACAGCCATTTAGGAGACAAAACAAATTATATATAGGTAGTATTAAATTTTATTTTATGTTTGCATCCCAATCATGCCTTACCTGTCATTAATGAAGCTTCTTTTTCTTTTTTTTCCTTGAATTACTATGAGATATACAGTAACAGCTGTTCAGGTCGGGTTTTAGGCATACAAAGTTTGACACCCATCCCTAAAAAAATTTCTTACCCACTCTGAGTGATTACTTCGGTCTTAAGCCATAGTTATGGTGATGAAGAACAGGAGCAAGATGTATTCTTATAAATAATAGTTATAATCATACTAAACTAATCATTTATCACTTATCTTCCCGTTGTTCGTTGATTTGCTCCAGCGGGTACCAGTAAGATCTCCATTTGTCCCTGTCACAGGCAAGTGTAGCCCAATATCATTTGTTCTGCTCCAGTAACCCAAAGAGCCTCAAACCATTGGTTCAGGTTTTTGACAAAGAAGTCTAACCATCTCGTAGGTGGGCGGCCATGCGTTCTTTTGGCATCCCGTGGAATCCAGTCGGTTACAGCTCTAGTCCAGTGGTCATCTCCAGGTTGCATTACATGTCCAGCCCATCTGATTTTGATGCCTTGGCAAGCGAGACAGCATCCCTGATTCTCAATCATCAACAGAGGTCAAAACTCCAGATTCCTTCTCTCACTTGAGTGAAGAGTGTTACTCAAGCATGACTCTTGATTCTTCTTTTGGGCTATGGGAATAGCATTCTCATCCTGCTTTCATAGGACCCAGGTCTCTGAGGCATATGTTAGTGCAGGAAGAGCCGGTGAAGTAGAAAATTTGTGCCCGGGCCGGGTTTCTTCGGCTTCTTTATGAATTCCGTGATGCTCTTGAAGGCATTCCATTCTGCTCTCTTCCTCTTAGGCCCTGCGTAGGTCAGGGGGCTAAGTTGTTTGTCATGTAGAGTTGCCAACCTACGTATACATAACTGCTGCACTTGGAGATGTTCATTCCATTGAGAGCAAATGGAGCTAGTCCATTTCTAGGAGCTAGTCCATTTCTCATGAACATTGTCTACTTCAAATCAAGCTGCACTCCTACTTTTCCATGCTCATGGTCAAAGTTGGTCAGCACTCGTGCCACTTGGCTTATTGCCATCATACTAAACAGCTAATTTAAATGACTTTTTATAACACAAAATAAGAATGAGCCCAATGAAATCATTTAAATATTTATGATTTTTTTTTGCTTTTTTTTGGTCACACCCGGCAATGCTCAGGGGTTTCTCCTGGCTCTGCACTCAGGGTTACTCCTGGCGGTGCTCAGGGGACCATATGGGATGCCGGGGATCGAACCCGGGCGGCATGGGCCGGCTGTGTGCAAGGCAAACGCCCCTACCCGCTGGGCTATCTCTCCAGCCCCTGAATTTTTAACAGTAATTTATATTAAATTAATAAGACCCAAAGCAAAAATCAGCAAATATTGCTTCCAGAGAAAAATGAGGCAAATATAGGGATTTGAAGAAATTTTGATTTAAATGACTTTTTTGAAATAAAGAAAAATTTTAATTAAAATCTTTATTGAAATCTTAAAAGTATTCCATTACTTTCTTAATAGGATTAATTCTAGTGAGGAATAAGACATTGAGAGAAAAAACTAATTCATATTCATCTAATTTATTTGGCTGATTTGTAAGTTTAGTACAGATTTATTCATCTATCTATCTATCTATTCATTTATTTATATATTTATTTATTTATTTATTTATTTATTTGGGATCATCGTGAGATACAGTTACAAGGTTGCTGATAACTGGGCCTCTGCCACACATTGTTCCAATACCCATCCCTCCACCACTGCACATTTCCCACCACCAGTATATCCCTTTACTTACCCTAGAATACCTACTGTAAAATAATTAATTTTATTTAATAAATTTCATTTAAATTTGAACCCTGCTTTAGGTGAAGGAGGAGTTTTATAATTGTAAAATTGTTTAATATTTTCACACAAAACTAAATATTTTGAGATGTTGTCATTTTTCTGGACTTCACTTTGAAAATTGCAGCATATACCAAACATGAAGAAACAACTATTGTTTTCATTTGTATTTATATTTTGCAAGAACAATTTAATGCAAATATGCTATTCAGATTTGGGAAGCTAATAATCTTGATCCTTTCATTCTTTACCTTTGTTGATGTTGCTAGTGAGACATACTGATGTCGCTGGTGAGGCCGGATCTTGAGCGAGAAGAATACCTATGAAGAATGTCCAGTAGACCACCCACAATGAAGTCTCCACAAACCACTCTGGGGGTTTATTAGGTCAAACAGTTTAAGTTGGGGAAAGAGAGTGGAGACTCTATCAGTAGTAGGGTGGGATCTCTGTCACCTAATCATGTAGAGAGTGAGAAGAAATTAAAACAAAGAATTAAGTTAGGGGATTAAGGCTAAATCCTAAACAGGTAGGATGATGCTTTTGTACAGGGTATGTGTTTACCTACAGACTATATGACATATTGAGCTTTATATCCAGTGTGGGACATTGACTGAAGTTACAGTAATACAGGTCATCAACCTGGACAGTGGGAAGACTAAACTATTCACAGAGGTAGATGGTTTGGTGAGGAGAGCAGCTCAATGAGCTAAGTGCGTTGTTTTTAACACAGAGGCCCTGGTTCCATTCCTAGCTCCGCATAGAGAGCAAAGTACCTTCAGGAGCACTGAGCGTTGATCTGAGAGTAGCTCCAAGCAATAACCAGATGTGGCCCCAAATTAACAAAATAGCAAAAAAAAGCCCCCACAAAAACAAAAAATCAAAGACATTTAGTTGAAAAACTGCAGCTGAGTTAGGGCCATGGTTATTGCTGCAACATTTTATTTTGTATGATCCTTCATCTCCAAACATTATTCTACTGGATTAAAGCCAAGATTGGGACTGACTACATATTTTAATGTCTTT
>JAJIBD010007320.1:0-90925 GCA_021461705.1 Cryptotis parvus | reverse complement strand
GCCCTTCCCGCTGGACTATTCGCTCCAGCCCCCATTCTTAAAATTTAAATAGGAGGCAAGTTTGTGTCAATGCACTCTTGTAATATAAAGTTGGTGGGGAGGCGATTGATATGCTTAGGAGTCAACTCCCAATGTTTTCTTAAAAATGACAAATGAGGGGCCAGAGCTATAGCACAGCAGGTAGGGTGTTTGCCTTGCATGCAGCCAACCCAGGTTCAATCCCTGGCATCCCATATGGTTCCTTGAGCACTGCCAGGAATAAATCCTTAGTGAAGAGCCAGTTGTAACCCCTGAGCATTGCCGCATGTGACCCAGAAAGCAAGAAAAAAGTCAAATGAAGTGTTATGTACTGATATTTTTAGGGGGTAGGGACACACAGCAATGTTCAGGTCTTACTTCTGGCCTGGCCATACTGAGTTTTAGACAAAGTGACATTAGAAACTCACTCAAGGGCTAAAAGAGGTATCAACAGGGGTTCAGATGCTTGCCTTGCACACAGCCAACTGTCTGGATTGGTCGCTAGCACAGCATACAATCCTCTCAACACCTGGGGAGTGATCCCTAAGCAGATTAGGGAATGAGCCCTGAACATGGCTGGTGTGGTCCAACCTTCTACCCCAAAAACCATAGTTTGAAGAAAACCTAGTCTGGATTGGTATCAACCCCAAAACTGTTTCACAAATATAAATTAGGTCCCTGAAAAGTATATTCACCTTTTCTGATACAAAACTAATTTCCTACATGGATTACTGCTACACATCTACTCCTGCACCCAATCCTCAGACTGGCAGAGATGCACAAGCTAGGGAAAACTCACATCTTTATTTTGTTCTAAGTCTCCAAGGCCTGAACAATTTTTATTTATTTCCGTACCCAAGTTCTAACCAAAACTTAACTGCAAATGAAAAATTCTCAACAGATGGGAAAGCAGAGGTAAAGTTACAGAATTAAACTTTGGAGCCGACATAGGGCTAAGGTAGTTGGACTACAAATAAGCTGTTTCGAAATGAGTTCCTGGTTGAGTTTGTATCTTAGCTCCCTCTAGTGGCTATGAAAATTTCCCCAAAAAAACAAAAAAAAGCCACTCCAGTACCCATCCAGAAAACTCTACTTGGTTGGCCACAGCATCCTCGCAGCTCTTGGTATCTACTATTTTCACTCTAACAGTAGTTCTAATTGACATAACTGGACAAAGGAATGCAATGTTTGAAAACAGGGATGCCTAGACCACTCTTGAATGCAATGCACAGGGAGGACAGAGGAAAGAAATCAAGGTGGGGGATGGAGAGCTGGGAAGCAATGGGGCATAGGCGTAAGGAGATCCAAGTACACTGATGGTATAATGAGTGGTATAGCTAAACACCCAAACCAGAGCCAACACTGAAAATAAGGGCTGGAGCGACAATGCAGTGGGTAGGGCATTTGCCTTGTACCAGGTCGTCCTGGGTTTGATTTCCGGCATCCCATATAGTCCACCAAGCACTGCCAGGACAATTCCTGAGTGCAGGGCCAGGAGCAGCCCCTGAGCATCACTGGGTATGATCCAAAACAAAATCAGGTAACTAGTTAAAATGTGACTGTGAAGGCAGCAGGGTGCGAACGAACGGTGGGAAATGGGAGGGAACCCTTATAGAGATGACATTAGTGGTAGACTGGTGCTTAAACACAGGATGGGGCCAGAGCGATAGCCCAGTGGGTAGGGCGTTTGCCTTCCACGCGGCTGGCCTGTGCAGCCTGGGTTCGATCCCCTGGCATCCCATATGGTCCTCCGAGCACCGCCAGGATTGATTCCTGAGTGCAGAGCCAGGAGATACCTGGCATTACCGGGTGTGACCCAAAAAAAGCAAAATACACAAACATGGGGTGGCTAGTTAAGGCAAATTTTAACTTGGTGGTTGTAGACACTCACTTTTACTTTTTAAGAAATAAACAGGGAAAGTGACTCAATAGCAAAAAACAAAAAAACATGTATTGATTACACATTGGGCCCACAATTCAAGCCTTGGGCACCTGAAGGGAGAAACTCCGAGTCCTGGAACATTTGTTATATTTACTCAGCATACCTGCTTCAATTATTTAATACCTGACAGTAATTTTCACCTTATAACAGCCAATGACCTATTCAAGTTGGGTAGGTCTTGAGGAGGCCTGGTGGGTGGGTGAAGGTACTCACACCTGGTGGTCTGTGGGGATCACTCCTGGCAGGTTCAGAGGAGCATATAGGGTGCCAGGGATTAAAGGCAGCTCAGTCATATATAAGGCAAATGACCAACGCTGGTGCTGTTGCGCAGGATCCTAAATCAACTCTATATGGCCAATGTGTGTTTGCTACATTAGTATGGTATGAAAGATTCTTACTGTTTGGCTTTTTAGATCACTCATTGTGCACCTAGCTCTGCCTTCAGGGTTCATTGCTGGCAGTGCTCATAGGACCACATAGGGAACCGGGGACTGAACCTTATCTGGGGTCACTGCATGAAGGGAGGTGCCTTACTCACATTACTACTTTATGTGTTCATTTGGGTTACTTTGGTGATTCTCAAGACCATGTGGTGCCAGAGATTGACTGAACCTAAGGCTCCAGTATGCACTCAGTCTCTGAGCTAACTTAACCAGGTGATTTTTGGGGGTGGGGGGGGGGAAATCCCTCCCTTGTTCGGGGATGTTAGGTCCATTTGTTTATGAAGTTCATCAAGAAGCACCTCCAGATGTTCCAACTGCACTTAAATACTGACTTAAGTACACTTGTTTCTTTCTTGGTCCTTCCCACCCCCATTATTCAACATATACAATGGATAGGTGCACTTTTTTGGGGGGGGTCACACCTGGCAATGCTCAGGGGTTACTCCTGGCTCTGCACTCAGGAATTACTCCTGGAGGTGCTCAGGGGACCATAAGGGATGCCGGGGATCAATTCTGGTTGGTCGCAAGCCCTACCCGCTGGACTATTGCTCCGGCCCCAAGGTGCACTTTATAGCAGATGTACTTCATGCCAAGCCCAGCTTTCCCTTTGTGACTAACCTATTTTAACATACTGGGGGGGAAAAAACCTACCCCCGAAGGATAGAATATTCTACTAGATATACTAAGGATAGCCAGAAGCAGAGATTACACAGGGGTTAGTGATTACCCTTCTTTGGTCCCAACCCCCCCCCCACCAAACGGTTGTCAGTGAAGTATGATATAGTATGTCTACTAGCAATTGTACAAATAAATGTGGGTCGTACCTTTTTTCTCTTGGGGCTGCTTCAGCCTAAAATGGAACTTAGATCTCAGTAATAGTCTATCATGTCATACACATAAATTCATAGGTCCAAAATTACAAGAAAGCTCTAGTCCTCTGTATTTCACTCTAGTTCTACAATCCCTTATCCGAACTCTTGAGGACACATGTATTTGGAATTCATTTTATATCATGTTAACACGCCAACCAAGACTTGTGTACATATTTAATGATGCAAGTACATTTTTCTCCAGTTTGGTTACACAGTTAAAAAAAAAAAAAAACATCCAATCCAGTCACATTTTATATTCAATTAGAACAATATTGAGTTTTTGGATAAGAGATTGTGAACTGCACTCTTGCTTTCACGCTCGATCTGTGTTGAAGGTAAATTAAACCAAACAATGGTTATCTTACAACAAAACCAGTCTAATAGTTTCCTTTTAATACTATTTATGTAAATACATACAACTTATTTCAACTTATTACAACTTCATATACAAAGCAAAAAAGTACATAAGAAATTTATCTTCACAGAAACTTGAAACATCAGCCCCAAAAAGCAAGATAATGCTTCAGACAGTAAGAAAATTCAATTATACTGGTTAAGCACAATGGGTAGATAAATGAACTCAAATTATAACACATTTCAATATAATCTGTTCATATTCCAACAGCACTCATTAAAGATTATTCAACTTTAAAAAAATTCACATCCCAAACATTTAGGATATCAAAATGGATTTCTTACCTTTTATTTCCAGAATGATGTGAGCTGAACAGCAAGATGGGTTATTCAATCTGACGTTATGAAAAACTGCTTCTTAGAGACTAAAGCTTTTGCTTGGTTAGAAATAAACTACTGGCTCCTTACACTACTCTAAGAGGACATAAAGTATAAGGCAGTCTTTTCATTCCAGTATGGCTTTCTTTAATGCCAACAGGAACATGTATGAGTCATGACCAAAGACTGAAAAATTCTCTGCACTGTACTTTTGTTTTAGGTTGCCTGGTCACAACTAGAAAACCTGTGCCTTCTTGAAATTAAGCTTATACAAAACTTAGTTCTAAACTTGACAAATATTTTCTCACTTCAAACTTCTCACAAGTAATCAAAATAAGCTAAAGTTAGCTTAACTACTTTTTTTTGGGGGGCACCATGCCCAGTGGTCCTCAGGAATTACTCCTGGTGGTGCTCAGACCATATGGGATGCTGGACATCAGGATCAGGTCAGCTGCATGCAAGGCAGTGCCCTGCCCATTGCACTCTCTAGCCCAACTGCTGAAACTTTTAGTAGGACAAAACTAAGCTTCAACAAAACCTTGAGTGGACAATTTTCATTTCGGCACTATTTCCAGAACTTTAAATGTATATAAATGAACCCGATCTAGGTCTAACTTCCATTATTTCTTTTTTTTCCAGGTCATTTAAAAAATACTGCTTTTGAAAAATATTCTGCACATTTTAAACCAGACTGCTTCTAAAAAACCATTTTTTGGTAGAAATACTACAATGAAACCTATAGCAAGTTCCTTTAAATACTCATAGAATTTAACAATCTGAACACAGTATTCCTTATCTTCCTGACATCCCTCAAGACCCACTGAAATGTACTGGCCGGGTGTCTATGAAGCTCTCTAGGAGCCCACTGCCCCCACTACCAGGATGGTTTATAATCATCACCTGAATAAGTTCAGCTTCTAGGTATGAATAGCACCCAAGGGAAGCATTAAGATTTGGGGTGCAGCAGAGACTGTGATGGTTGAGATATCAAGTAATCAAAATAAAACTAAGTAAAAACCCCTACCCCAACTCATTTAAAATTTAGCACCAAGAATCTGTCACAGAGATTACTAACTACAAGATAATCACTATATTGACATCTTGCATATAATAAACTTTACGGGTAAGGGGTAGTAAGACAGAAACTCTAATGCCTGCTTACTAGCAATGATTCATTAGACAGCAGTTAACCCAGTGCATTATACAATCTGATAAACATGTAATGCACTTTAAAGTCCTAACCTCTGAATTTCACACTTAAATACAACTTTTGAGATGACTTTCACAGACTGGCTCCAACATTAATTTACTAGCCATCACAGCCAATTGGGACAAGTTTGGAAATCTAATGATCACCAAACACAGGGAACATCTATGTATTTTTAATTGCTGTCAATTGTGAAGCTTGTCCTCAGACTATCACCCCCTCACTTCACTTACCATATTTCAGAATGACTGCCTATTCTCACCTATCTTCCCCTGAAGACTTCTAACAGATAACAAGGAGAGCTAATACCATTACCAAGATAACCTCTTTAAAACCTTTGATGACTATATGTATGAGATGTCAGAATCTTATCAATTTAAGATATTAACTGACAGACTAATCACCCAATTAAAATCTTACATGAAGAGGAAAAAAGGACAACCATGCATAGTTTTTTAAAAAACGTTTATTTTTTCAAAGAAAAATGGCAATAGCCAATTGGAAACCTACTTATTCTTCAACTCCAATTTTGTTTTTTTTCTTTAAATTTAGAGAAATGACTTACTGATTTACTATTTTAAACAAACCCCCTTTCCCCTTTAAATGTTTACCATCTACTCGTGCTGAATCCTTCCAAGGAGATTGCTCCAGCGTATTGTATTAACTCCAGGTCCTCGCTTTGCTCCTTTTTACCAAAAAATGCAAAACACAATTCCATCGTGCATCTTAAGGGCTCCAATCGTCAAAAAATAGGAAAAAATGATCTTTGGAATAGCCAATTAAGTTGAATAAAAAACAAAAAACAAAAAAACAAAAGCAAAAAATCCACACGAATGCGGTTTGGTTGGGGCAGGAATCCACTCCTATGTTCCTGGTAATCTGATCCCGCTCCATGAATCCTTGTAATTCATCCTCCCTATCCTATCCACATTATGATTTGAATCCAATGATCCAGCTCCAAGGATTGGGATCCAGTGAGCCCTCTCCAATCCAAACCTTTATAACCAGCAAAACCAAAAAAGAGGAGGCAAAATGTTAGATACTGTAATCAAAAGGTTTCTGGGGAATGATGAGTTATGTCTGTCATCAGTTTAACAGATGTACATCAATAACTATCAAATTCCCAAAACAAGTTTCTGAATGGTGTTCAGATAAATTTTAGAAACTTAATCTTTATCATAGAGACTAATTGGAAGAAGCATCTTATATTTACAGTTCAACTGATAATGCCAACACTTGTTACTGTACAGCGTTATTACAGGTTTTGTGGTTGTAAAAAGTTATGTAGTTGAAGTTTACTGATACTGCTACCCACCTAAGACTAAACTAGATCTAAAGCTCCCATCTGCAATTTAATTTGTAAATTAAAGTGATTTAAACATGAGTCAATTATGAATTATTAGTTTATAGGGGAAGGTGAGACTTAAAGTATTCCCAACTAGATTATCTACACCAATACGTTGGAATTCTATATTTTGCTTTCATTTTGTCTTAAAAAAAATGAAATAGCAACGCTATATCAGTCACACAGAGGACATGCAGACTTAGCAGTATTGATATTATACTCTATCTTGTTGGAATTAAAGACACCCTGTACCCACATGTACACCAACAGCAGGTCACACATTAACAGTTGTAACTAAACGCTATGACAAATTAAGTCAGTTCTTCCCACATTAGTCCCTATTAAAACAAAAAGGGTGCAGTAAGGGAGCAAAATAAATTGTTATCAAACGGGTAATGCAATTTTGCTACAATTGCTAAGGTTTAAGGAGTAAAGCAATTGTAGCTAAAGATTAACTGCACAAGAATGTTTGCAAGTGTTTTAAGGTAGATGTCTATCATCATCTCTTAAACCCTTAACTCTTAGTATAAGGTCAATACTGCCAATTTCATCTGTGACAATAGCACTTGGAGTCATACCATTGCCTCCATTATTGATCTGATCCTCCTCAATCCTCCTTTTGACAATCCTAAAATGATTGAAATGTGCTCCACAATCCTTAATCCAAAGCATTCTTAATCCATCTCTTCAGATATGTCTACAGAAAGACACATGAAAAGCAAGATAAACATAAGAACTTCCCCAGGTAAGATAATCACAAACACCCCCAACATCCCATTTCACACAAACCAGAGCAGAAGACATTTACACAATATCACAGTCTGAAGAGCATGGAGAGTTAACTAAATTTAAACAATCCTGTCTATGACATCACTTAAAATACAATTTATCAGACATGAGGGGAATGTAGATGTTAGGAGCAAGGGGATATTACACAAGAATGCAATTCAACACTTTAACCCATTCTGAACAAAACAGTTTGAATTAAAAAATGAAAAGATTGTACTGAGTAAAGGAAAACTGTATACAACATGGGTTCTACAAAAAGTGTCACCAATCATCTTATGTACGAGAGCGTGATCTGCTATGACGGGGAGAATAGCGTGGTGATCCTCTGCTTCTCCTTGGGGAGTAACTGCGACTCCTGCTGTTGCTTCTGCTACGGCTTCTGCTACGACTACGGCTTCGAGATCGAGATCTTCCATAACTTGGACTTCTGGGCCCATCAACTTTAACCCGGATGTAGGCAGTTTCTCCCTATTGAATAGACAGAACTTTCGATTGAAAGATCTAAGCTTTCACCTGTCTTCAGGCATGCTGAATGCACACAAAGTAACTAAAACCAGAACCTGGCACTTTACTTGGTTTATTTGGACAAGCTTGCCTGCATCTTACCTTCCAATTCCACTGTTAAGACCATTGTATCCAATTCTGGCCAAAGAAAAGAATAAGCGTATAACCTACCTCATGGGATCTAAACTTAGTGTTATCCAATTTTTCGAACTGCATAGGTCATATCTTCTTTCCGTACAAACTCCACGACACCAGTGCCATCTCGGTAAACATCAGCATAACATACATCACCTGCTTCACGCATGTGATCCTTCAAATCCTGCCAGCTTCCACTTGGAGGTAGTCCTGAAAAAGCGATTTTTTCCCAATACCAATTATCCCAAATTTCACAGGAAACTCACAGTTCACATTAAAACGAAGGCTATTTCAAAATCCAACGACTGTGTTTAAGGTCCCAGGACAAGAGCGCGTTAAGATTCTGGAATCCAGAGTCCACAAAATTATGTGTAAATTAAGGATCTTCACATTCTAGGCACCGCCACCTAGTAGGGGTCAATCTTCCATCACAGCAGATCCTTGTTCATTCAAACTCACTGGGCAAACAAGACCTAACACAACAACTTGCGCTGGTCACACTAGGAAAAATTTTTTAAGTGGGGGGGGGAGGGGGGGGATAGGGTGGGCTGGGGGAACTTCGGTCCCTTTTGATCAACCCACATGGGCAGTGTAAACTCACCGGAGACAACCACTCTGTTTTCCGATCGCCGGGATGGGGGCCGTAGCGGCCTCGGGGAGCTCCACCCCCTCCACCCCCGCCGCCGCCTCGGCCTGTACCGCGGCCACTTCGAGGAAACTCCACTCGCAGGCGGTATCCGTCGTAATCGTAGCCGTCGCGACCGTACACCGCGTCCTCCGCGTCTCTGCGATCACAGAAAGCCCAGGGGGTCAGCGGGCAGGGCCCGGGGGGCGGCCCGGCGAGCGGGCGCGAGCGGGCCCCGCACATGCGCACCCCGCGTGGACGAGCCCACATGCGCCGCATAATAGGAACGGCCCCTCCCCCACCCAGCAGCACGCCAGGCTCCAGACCACTACACCAGCCCTCAGCGCCTCAGTCTCCCGCTCCAAGCCTGCGGAGTCGGCTCTGGGGACGTCCGTGGGCCCGGCCACCAGAGCACCAGAGCAGCCACACCGACTCGGCTCCTTTAATCGACTCCTGCAGGGGAGATAGCGTCTTGCCCCAACCTATGCGCCCCCCGCCCCATCCTTTTTCCGAGCTCCCCGCCGCCCCCTCCCCCTACCGCGCCCCCGGCCTCTCGGAGGGGCTTCCCCGACTCCTCCGATCTATTTTCTCCAAGGGCGCAAGCCATAGGTCGCCTCACCGCGGGTCCTCCGAACTCAACGAAGGCGAAGGGCGGTCCTCCGCGGCGATTCTTGAGATCGATGTCGCGGATAGCACCGTATTTGTAAAACACGTCCTCGATGTCCTTGGTTCGGATGTCTGGAGGTAGGTTACCCACGTAGATGCGGCAATCGTTATTCCCTGCCGGCCCACGAATAACACCACCTCCCGACATGGCGGCGACGAAAAGCGCGGACTCGAGAACAGGCCTTCCCACCAAGCCTAGCGCACGGCAGAGCGAGCCCGCAGCGACACCACGTCTCCCGCGGCCTCTCCAAAATGGCGCCTTTATCAGCTCGGCGCACGGATACGGGGGAGGAGGAGGAAGAGAAGCGGGAGGAAGCGGCTATTCGCGCCCAGTGCGCACGCGCAGGAGCGTAACGGGCGCAGTGCGAGTGCGCTCACGCTCGCGCGGCGTCACCCTCCGCACGGAGGGGAAAAGAGTCCCCCCGCCGCGCTCGCTGGCGGCGTGCTTCGCCAGTGGCGTGGTCAGCCTTGTGATAAAAAATTAAAACGCAGACCAGCCCCACCCTCACCCCCGCTTCATTAAAAAAAAGATTCCTAGCCCTTGTTTCAAAGTGATTAACGTCTCCGGGACCAAACAACTGGGCGCCTTGAAAGAACTTGGTGAAACCTAGCCTGACCTGCTCCCAACATGCTCCGCGGCACTAACGGCCTTTGGCGGGAAAGACTCCAGGGGAGGGGTCGAGGGAGGCGGGACCCGGCGGTTGCTGCGGAAACGGGGGCGTCCTCGGAGGAAGAACCTAGCTCTCGAGCCGCCAGCCGGGGGATTGGACGCCCAAGTGTAATTGTGCTTCGCGCCCCTTGTGCGAGCGCAGTGGGCTGCCGAGACAGGCGTCTCGTTTCGGGAGCCCCGCCTGGATTCCTCTCCAGATATTCTACGTGCCGTTTCTGCTCCGCCGTTCCACCTTCTCAGAACTCCGTGCGGCGCAGCGTAGCTTTCCTGGGCCTAGTGGCGGCCGTTGTGCCCTTCTCCCCACGGGTGGTCCCTGTTTCCCAGTGTCCAGACCTCTGCCCTGCCCACGGGAGGTGCTGGGTATACCTGGTCTCTCGGGAAGTAGAAACGAGTAAAGGCGTGAGCGTTGAGCCCATTAGAAAATCTCGCTTTTGCCGCCCAGCACACGTCCTGATTGCACAGTGCCTGGGAGGAAACTTGTATTTTCTTCCCCAGGGACGTTGTTTGGTTTTGTTTTGGGGGCCACACTCGGTGGTGCTCTGAGCGGCGTTTTCTCTGTGCTCAGGAATCACTCCGGGAGGGCGTTTGCCTTGCACGTGGCCGATCCGGGTTCAATCCTCGGCATCCCATATAGTCCCCAGAGCACCTCCCGGAGTAAGTCCTGAGTGTAGAGCCAGGAGTAACCCCCTGAGCATTGCAGGATGTGACCCCAAAAAGAAAAAAAATAAATCACTCTGGGTGGGGCTCAGGGAACCATATGGGATGCTAGGATAGTTTCCAGGTCGGCCGAGTTCAACTCAAATGCTCCACCCAAGTCCCAAAAAAAAAAAAAAAAGGAACTTTTTTTTTTTTGATGGGGTCACACCCGGCAATGCTCAGGGGTTACTCCTGGCTCTGCACTCAGGAATTACTCCTGGCGGTGCTCGGGGAACCATATGGGATGCCGGAGATCGAACCCAGGCTGGCACAGTCCGGCCGCGTGGCAAACGCCCCTACTCGCTGGGCTATCGCTCCACACCCCCTCCCCCAACATCTTATAATACGGATTTTTATATGAAATGCTGGGATTTTGAAATAGAAATAATTTTAAAATTCAAAAAGCCCGTAAGGAGAGCAGAGCGATCTCATACCAAATAGGACGCCTGACCCACATGTGGCCAACCCACGGCAGCACACATGGTCCCCTATCCTGCCGGGAGTGACTCGAGCACAGAGCTAGGAGTAAGCCCTGAGCACGTGATCCAAAACACAAACCCGACAACACAACACCTGAAGGGAGCCCAGGACTTAGTAGGAAGCTTTAGGCACTTGCCTACCGCCTCAACTCTGGTATGATTCTGGAGCACCACATACTGTCTTCTGAGCACAGAACCAACAGTCTACTTGCCTTGCTCAGTCAAGGACCTGTTAGCTCCCGCTGCATGAGGTTTCCTCAGTGCCTCCGGGAGTGACCCAGAGCATCCACGGGTGTGTTGCTCAACTCACGCCATCAAAAAAGACAAGATGGGGGCGGAGCAATAGCCCAGTGGGTAGGGTGTTTGCCTTGCAAGCGGCTGGCCTGTGCTGACCCGGTTTTGATCCCCAGCATCCCATATGGTCTACCCAGAGCACCGCCAGGAGTAACCCCTGAGCATCGCTGGGTGTGACCCAAAAAAAAAAAAAAAAAAAAAGAAAAACAAAATCACAAACCCAGTTGTGGTGTAGGGAGGTAACTCAGAGCTGAAAGTGCATTGCATGCTGGAGGTCTAATTCTGTCCCTGGAACTAAGCGCTCACTCAGCCCATTAACAATTCTGAGCATAGTGCCAGGAACATCCTCGTGGCCCAGAAAAAAAATAGGGCCCTAGATATATATATTTTTTTGGGTTTTTTTTTTTCAAATTTTTATTATACCATGTGAGATATACAAGGATGTTCATAATTGGGTTTCTGCCATACAGTGTTCCGGCACCCATCCCCTCCACCAGTGCCAAATTCCCACCACCCATATCCCAAACACGCCCCCACCACCCAAACCCTGCCTGCCCCTGTTGCAGGCACATTTTACTTCTCTGTCTATCTCTTTGTATCTGTCCCTGTATTTCTCTCTCTCTCTCTCTCTCTCTCTCTTTTGTTACACTTTGTGACTTGCCCTAAAGATACTAATGATTTATGATGTCTTCATGTGAATATTCAATAGTGAGTTCTAGTGTGACATCATAATTCATCACTCCCCATACCCTCTCCAGTTTGTTGCAACTAGAATGATCATTAAAGTGTATAAATGAGAAAGATCCTGGGAAGGACCTGGTGCTAAAATGAGTTATAGTCTAAGATTATGGCGCAGCTGTATGTCGGGAACGCCGCCGGGGTCCCCTGACAGTGTCAGGACAGAGGTTCTCTTCTACCTCCGAGGACGCCGGAGAACAGATGAAAACTCACGAGACCGGTGCAGTTCCAAAAGTGGCTTTTAATAGTACAAAAGCTCTTCCACAGCACTCCAATATAATGAACAAACTCTAGCTCTGGTGTGAACTTAGACCATACAAAAGAGCCTAAATCTCCCACCAAAGAGAGAGAGGATCTCACCCGAGCTGAGTCCTACCCAGAAGGAGCAAAAGGCCAAAGAACAAAAGGCCAAAAGCCAAAAGCCAAAAGCTGAAGGCTGAGGAACCAAAAGGCAAAAGGTGAAGCGGCCTCAAGTCAGCCCCTTATATACACCAAAGTAATCCAATCGGGAGGGGCATGTCAACAAAGAACTCTAAACAGAGTGTAGTGCCACACCTTATTGCAGGTATAAACAAAGGTTATGCCAAGGACTAAAACCGAGATTATCTCTTATGTAAAACACTGGGGAGAGAGAGAGGGCTGATATAAAAGTAATACATCTTAACTTCATGAGCTTCATGTAATCTAGATGGTACCCACAAGGTCCTTCTTATTATTATCTGCACCAGGGTGATTCTGAGTATCTTGTTCTTGTGTACTTAAAGGGTCACTCTCGCCTGCTTAGAGCAAACTAGTATGATCCTTCCTATAGTCTTCCTATAGTCTCAGCGTAGCCAGGGTGGTAGTCTCCTGGTAAATTCTAACTGTCCCATGCTGGGTGCAGTGGGTATAAAGAGGAGCTGTGCCCAATCTAGAAAACATAGAAGTCTTAGTAGATGTATAAGTCAGAAGTTATTCAATCAAGGTGACTTCTGTAACTGCCACACCCTCTAGCAGTGTTTACATAGAAGAGAAATCTCATTAGAATGAACTTAAGTAGATTAAGCTGGGAGTGGGCAAAACAACAAAACTCCCAGAATAGCTAAACCTGTCCTCCAACAGCTGTAGATTCGGGTTGTCTGTCTTCCGGCGGTTGGCTGTGGTGGCTGGCAGCTCAGGGCCACGCCCACTGACCCTGAGTCTGGGGAATGGGTGGAGGGGCCCAAATCCCTGCTCCGAGTCCAACCAGCGTGGGCCCAAGAGATTGAACTACCAGCGAGAAGGTAGTTGTCTTGCTGATGGTCTACTGGGTCCAATCCCTAGATCCTCATACCTGGAACCCACAAGGAGTGATCCTTGAGCACAGAGCCAGGAGTAAGAGGGGGCCAAAACAATAGCACAGAATGTAGGGCCTTTACCTTGCATGCAGCCGACCCAGGTTCAATCCCCAGCATCCCATATGGTCCCGTAAGCACTGCGGAGTAATTCCTGAGTGCAGAGCCAGGAACAACAACAACAACAAAAAAAAAAAAGAAAAAAAGAAAGAAACAACCAAAAATACCCACAATTTTGTCTTAAATGGAAGGTGCCATTGAGATTAAAGACTCTGGGTTATTCAAACTAGTGTTCTCTCCTAAACATGTATTTTGCTTGCTTGCTCTCTTCAATCTCATATTTCCTCTTGAACAAGTGTTCCTTTCTCTCCCCTCATCTTTTTTTTTGTTTTGTTTTGTTTTGTTTTGGGCCATGCCTGGAAGTGCTCAGGGTTTACTCTTGGCTCTGCATTCAGGAATTATTCCTGGTGATGCTCTGGAGATTATATATATGGGATGTGGGGAAACCCAGGTCAGATGTGTGAAAGGCAAGAACTCTACCTGCTGTACTATCTCTCCAGCCCTTCCCTCACATCTTACTTATTTTTTTTTTTTTTTGACTTTTTGGGTCACACCTGGCGATGCTGGAGTAACTCATGGCTCTCCCTTCACATCTTTCTTTCTTGGGGAGGTCACATCTGGTAACACTCAGGGGTTACTCCTGGCTCTTTTGCTCAAGAATTACTCTGGGCAGTGCTCGGGAACGTATGGGATGCTGGGGATCCTGTGCAAAGGCAAACTCCCTACCTGTTGTGCTATCGATCCAGCCCTACATCTTTCTTTTTTTTTTGCTTTTTGGGTCACACCTGGCGATGCTCAGGGGTTTCTCCTGGCTCTGCACTCAGGAATTACTCCTGGCGGTGCTCGGGGACCATATGGGATGCCGGGATCGAACCCGGGCCGGCACAGGCCGGCCGTGCAAGGCAAACGCCCTACCCGCTGGGCTATCGCTCCGGCCCCCTACATCTTTCTAAGTAAGTTTTAATCAGTAAAAACTATCTTGCCTCACTAAAACAAACCAAAAAATCCTCTTTAAGTTAAGACCATATTTTCTTTTAAAGTTCTAAAAGTTGATTGATGGGCTGGAGAGAGAGTACAACAGGTAGGGCAGCTGCTCAGGATTCTATCTCTAGCAATCCCATATGGTCACCTAAGCACTGCCAAGAGTGATTCTTGAGTGCAGAGCTAGGAGTAACCCCTGAGCATCACCAGGTGTAACCCCACAACAAAACAGAAGTTGATTGGTATTTTGCAAATGTCTGTGGTTCCAAAGGTAAAAAGTATAAATCAACAGATTTCTGCTATATAGTTCATAGTTCTTAAACTTTAGTTGTTACCAAAAATATGTTCATGTAAGTTTTTCTGCAGAGGATTTGAAATTTTGGTTGGATTCTTAAAAGTATCTTTATTTAAAGATACTCAAAAGATACCCAAAAATGTAAAGGACCTGAAAATGAAAAATAGGACAGATCATTTGTTTATTTATTTTTGTTTTTATTATTATTATTATTATTTATTTTTGCTTTTTTGAGTCACACCCGGCAATGCTCAGGGGTTTCTCCTGGTTCTGCACTCAGGAATTACTCCTGGCGGTGCTTGGGGGACTGTTGCAGGACACCTAAAAGCCTAGGCCTCTGCATCTGTCCTGGATTGCTTCCTGCAGGTCACTTCATAGATAGGGGGGTAGTCTGAATGTGGCAGTCTTATCTGACCATGTATTCTGTACTGGCTGGTACAGAATAAATAAATATTCTCTCATGCTACCACAATCATCGTGGGACTAGCTAGATCTTACCAGCATATTTGCCTGGCCACGTTGGATCTCTAAGTAATTAGACCAGAGAGAAATGCTGGAGCAAGCATGGCTCCCTGATAACTTAAAGGCAACTAAAATACAAAACTACTGTGAAGTAGTTGAGACTCTTGTGAAGGCTTGGAGAAATATTTAACTGGCATTAGTATTAGTCTTTGGTACAGAGACATGCCATCTCAGAAACCCCCTTCTCTACCCTATAAAGGCAATTCCAGGCAGATCTTGGCTTAAGATATTAGGTGAGGTGCTGGGAGAAATTACCTGAGGGCATTTGATCCTTCCTGCCAGGGGAAGTTACATTTAGCTTATAGCTTCTCCCAGCTCTGCTAGGAGGCTTTGAATTAGCCCTGGGTCCTTGTAAACAGCGCGATGGTCTCCTGAAGTTGCTACATTTCTATAAAGCTATTTTCCTGTTTTCATCTCTAGATAGCCCAGCCCAGAATGGGCTGGGCTGGGGAGCTTGGGGGATTCCTAGCTATAAAATAAGCTGTAAGAAGAAAGAAACTCTCTCTTTTTCCCCCTTTTTGCCATTTAGGCTTCCCTTGGTGTTTTGCTTCTCCGTCCTCTCCATTCTCTGTTGGGCCTCAACACGTGGTGGCAGCCATCTTGGCCTACACCTGGCTGGGGCCTAGCTGGGAACCCAGAGTCCGGAGGTTTTCCCTGCTCTTGGATTGTATATTGCATCCTGTGATAGTAAAGCCCTTTTAAAACTGCATCGGATTCCTGAGTCTTCATCCATTCCCCGCAGGCTTTGGAGGTAGAAGGGAACTTCGCTTCCCGGCACTGTCGGGGACCCTGGCGGTGCTCCCCGACAGGGGGACCATATGGGATGCCGGGATCGAACCCAGGCTGGCACGGGCCAGCGGTGTGCAAGGCAAATGCCCTACACGCTGGACTATCGCTCCAGCCCCTATTTTAATTTTTTGCTTTTTGGGTCCACCCAGTGATGCTCGGGTAACTCCTGGCTCTGCACTCAGGAATTACTCCTGGCAGTGCTTGGGGACCATATGGGATGCTGGGAATTGAACCCGGGTCGGCTGCATGCAAGGCAAAAGCCGTACCCGCTGATCACTCCGACCCCCAGATCATTTGTTTATATTATTTTGATGGCATTAGGATCAAATCCAGGGCCTTGCACATGTAAGTACTCTACTGCTGCTCTACCCTCCTCGTAACCAAAATTTATATATTTTTTGGTGGTGGAGGATTGGTTGGGAGCTACAACTGACTGTGCTCAGGAATCTTTCCTGGCAGGCAAGGAGGACCACATGGGGTGTTGGGGATCAAACCTGGGTCTGCCACGTGCAAAGCAAATGCTTACCCACTCTCCTATCTCTAGCCCCACCGTATTCATTCATCTATATTCTTTGCTATTGTTTTGAGGTCCACTCCCAGCAGTGCTCAGAGGGTGTTGTAGTGCCAGGGACTGAAATCAGAAACTTGTGGGGGGCCAGAGAGATAGTACAGTGGGTAGGACATTTGCCTTGCACACAGTCGGCCCAAGTTCGATCCCCGGCATCCCATATAGTCCCCTGAGCACCGCCAGGAGTAATTTCTGAGTGCAGAGCCAGGAGTCACCCTTGAGCATTGCTGGGTGTGACCCAAACAAACAAACAAAAAAAAATCAGAGCCTCACATATACAAAGTGTGGTCTACCCTTAAGTCACATCCCTAGTCCAAAGATAAGGTTTTATTTGTTTTTTAATTGCATTCATGTTGTGCACTGATTCTTTCATTCAGTAGTTATTTCCTGAGCACCTTTTCAATCTGTTCTAACTTTTTTTTTTTTTTTTTGCTTTTTTGGGTCACACCCGGCTATGCTCAGGGGTTACTCCTGACTCTGCACTCAGGAACCACTCCTGGCGGTGCTCGGGGACCATATGGGATACCGGGATTGAACCCAGGCCGGCACAGGCCAGCCGCATGCAAGGCAAGCGCCCTACCCGCTGGGCTATCGCTCCAGCCCCCTGTTCTAACTTTTAACTCATCAGTTTACAATTATTCAAACTCAACTTCTGTGATTAATGTCAAGTCAATAATAACTTAAGTATTTTAAACATAGGTGCTTTTAATTTTAAGACATTTTCATTCCAGAAAAAGTAAGGAAAGTATGGATTTGATTTGATTTATCCTTTTTGTCCAGTGTAATAGTTTCTGATGAAGCTCAGAAGAATTCAAAGGAGAGTTTAATAAAAAGTGAATCCAACACTCTTAGTTCTGTGTTCTTTTTGGCAGGGTGTGGTATTTGAATGCAACCAGATTATGGGTTTTTTTTTTTTTTTTTTAGATTATAGGTTTTTAAGACAAGAGGTTAAGTACAGCAGATAGAATATTTGCCTTGCATGTGACCAATCCAGATTTGATTCCAGGAACTCCATATGTTCCTCCAGGCCCCGCCAGGGTGATCCCTGAGTACAGAGCAAGGCGTAAGCACTGTCAGGTGTGTCCTAAACACAAAAACAAAAAATTATAGGTGGGGCAGAAGCAATAGTACAGCGGATAGGGCATTTGCCTTGCACACAGCTGACCGGGTTTGATCCCCAGCATCCCACATGGCCCCCAAGAATGGTCAGAAGTAATTCTGAGTGCAGTGTCAGGAGTCACTAGTTGTGACCCAAAAATTAATAATAATTATATATATATTTTAAGTGTTCCAGAGTTGATTAACATTTAACTCGCAAGAATAAAAATATAAAGCAAATAAACTGAACAAATTCTTTTTTTTTTTTTTCTTTTTGGTCACACCCGGGCGATGCTCAGGGGTTACTCCTGGCTCTGCACTCAGGAATTACTCCTGGCGGTGCTCGGGGGACCATATGGGACGCTGGGGATCGAACCCAGGCCGGCACAGGCAGGCCGCGTGCAAGGCAAACACCCTACCCGCTGGGCTATCGCTCCCGCCCCACAAATTCTTTTTTTTTTTCTTTTTTGGTTCACAGCCGGCGGCGCTCAGGGGTTACTCCTGGTTCTGCACTCAGGAATTACTCCTGGCGGTGCTCGGGGACCATATGGGATGCCGGGATCAACCCGGGCCGGCACAGGCCTGCACAGGCCGGCCGCATGCAAGGCAAACGCCCTACCTGCTGGGCTATCCCTCCGACCCCACAAATTCATTTTTAATAACCACAAGGCTCAAATGGTATTTGCTAAGGGTCTGGAGAGGTAGCCCAGTGAGCTAAGTGCAGACTTTGCATGTAGGGAGACTTGGGCTCAATCCCTGGTACCACATGGTTCCTAAGCACTACTGGGAGTGACTCCAGACAACAGAGCAGGAAGTAGAACTCAAGATTACCACAAGATTGGCCACGCTGGGTGTGGCCAAAAAACAAATGAGCAAAATGTCAAGTTGTATATGTCAAGATAACTGTCTTCAAAGTTATGGAAAGCAAATCAACCAGTTGCTTAGTAAATGATTCAGAACAAAAATGAGGTCAATCGTTTTGAGAGATTTTATTCAGACCATGGTGAAACCTGATGAGTTATCCTTGCCCAACAATTAAGTGTACTCTTCAAAGACAGAAGTTCATACTCCTTGGACTTACTGTCTCTGTATCCCTAGACATGCTGAGTAAAGATTATTGTTCTCTTTGTTTTTGTTTTTGTTTTTCTTTTTGGGTCACACCTGGCAATGCTCAGGGGTTACTCCTGACTCTGCACTCAGGAATACTCCTGATGGTGCTCAGGGGACCACATGGGATGCAGGGGATGGAACCAGGGTAGGCCGTGCAAGGTTCCAGCCCCTGTTGTTCTCTTTGTGTAAGCTAATCTTTCTGCAAACGTTCTCTAAGCCTCACACTAGATCATTGATTAGGCTTTTAGTGACCAAAGTCTAACCACTCACAATTTGCCTCCAGTGATTACATACTCTTTCTAATTAGGGGTTCAGAGAATTCTTAATTCTGGAGTTACACAATCACAGGAAGGTTTTTTTTTTTTTTTTTTTTTGCTTTTTGGGTCACACCCGGCAATGCTCAGGGGTTTCTCCTGGCTCTGCACTCAGGAATAACTCCTGGCGGTGCTTGGGGACCATATGGGATGCCGGGGATCGAACCTGGGCCAGCATGGGCCGGCTGCGTGCAAAGCAAACGCCCTACCCGCTGGGCTATCACTCCGGCCCTACAGGCAGTTTCTCTGGATTGCTCCCACACCAACTAAGTTAAGTATTGATTTAATGTGCATAATACTCAGAAGTAGCCTTATCTTCAATATTATATGAAAAGTTACTTCCTCAGGAAAACCTTTAAAAATTATTTTCACTCAATTTAGTAAATATATACTAGTTTTAACACTATATCCTGGAAATAGTAAAAAAAAGAAACAAAATAAAATTTAATTACTGTATGACTCAAAATCAGTTTTCCAGGGCTGGAATGATAGCACAATGGGTAGGGTGCCTGCCTTGGGCCGACCGGCAGCTGACCGGGTTCGATCCCCAGCATCCCAGATGGTCACCCGGGCACCACCAGGAGTAATTCCTGAGTGCAGTCAGGAATAACCTCTGAGCATCTCTGGGTGTGGCCCAGAAAGGCATAATTGATTGATTAATTGATTGATTGATTGATTAAATCAGTTTTATGGGGCCAGAACAAATAGTCCAATGGGTAGGGTGTTTGCCTTGTACATGGACGACCTGGGTTCGATCCCTGGCATCCCATACGGTCCCCCAAGCACCGCTAGGGTAATTCCTGAATGCAGAGCCAGGAGTAAACCCTAAGCATTGCCGGGTATGACCCAAAAGACAAACTAATTAAATAAATAAATAAACCAATTTTCTATTGATTTAGCACTTAAAAGTCATCACAGAGGACTGTAGAGATAGGACAGAGGGTGGGGCACTTGCCTTGCATGGGCTGGCCAGGGTTTGATCCCCAACATCCCATATAACCTCCCAAACACTGACAGGAGTGGTTTCTGAGTGCAGAGCCAGAAGTAACCCCTGAGCACGGTCAAGTGTGACCAAACTATAAATAAACTTAGTAAAGGCAAGGTGGGAGGACATGGTGTGTTGGGAGGGGCAGCAGGTTGTTGGGAGGAGGACTCGAGACAATTGTGGGGGAAGTAGACACTAGCGGAGGGTATGGTGTGGGAACATTGTGACATTGTGTAGTAGAGAGTATTGAATAGTATGCCACTGTGTATATATACCATAGTTTCTTTTTTGGGGCGGAGGGCAAGGTGAGGAACAACCATCTGTGTTTAGGGCTTATTCCTGGCTCTGGTCTCAGGGATTGCTCCTTGTTGGCTCAGGGAACCATGTGTGGTGGCAGGGATTAAACTGACTCAGCTATTGGGGCCAGAGTGATAGCCCAGTGGGTAGGGCGTTTGCCTTGCCGTGGCTGGCCTGTGCCGGGCCGGGGTTTGATCCCCGGCATCCCATATGGTCCCCCGAGCACTGCCAGGAGTAATTCCTGAGTGCAGAGCCAGGAGTAATCCCTGAGCGTCGCCGGGTGTGACCCAAAAAAAAAAAAAAAAAAAAACCCTGACTCAGCTACATGCAAGGATTTCTTCTCAGCCTTTTGGCTATGATCAAGTGTAGCCGAGTGCAAGGAAAATATCTTACCCGTACTATTTCATCAGCCCCTACTACTGTTTCTATATCCTGTTTTCAGCATTCTCTGTCAGTCCCTACTCAGTCTTGGGGACAACTGCAGAGGTTGATAAAGGGACATTTGCAGAAGTTAGGTATTCTTGATTTCACTATATACTTGAATTACTGCAGGAATTTGCAGTAACTTTTCCCTTGCACCTCTTGTTTTAGTGATAAATACTCTGGAAAAGAAGGTAATAATATATACTTTTTTTTTTTTTGCTTTGTTTGGGTCACACCCGGCAATGCTCAGGGATTACTCCTGGCTCTTCACTCAGGAATTACTCCTGGTGGTGCTCTGGGAACCATATGGGATGCTGGGGACTGAAGCTGGTTCGGCCACGTGCAAGGCCAATGCTCTACCCACTGTGCTATCACTCCGGCCCCTATACTTCATTTGTTTTATATTTGTCTCATCTTTCTTAGTGATTCTAACAACATTGTTATTACTAAATTATTAAAACAAATATTGTTGACTACTTACTGCTCTTTTAAAAAAAAGCAGGACAGATGGAGAGATAGTAAACCCTGATTACCACTGGGTGTGACTGAAAATCCCACTCAAAAATATATAAAAGAAAAAGAAAAAAGGATAGTTGATAGAGCTGAGTGTTGTTTCTATGGAAACCTGATCACATTGCTGTTGGCGAATGGACACAATGAGCACAGGGTTGTTTTTCATTTCACAGTATAATAATGGTGACCACTTTTCAAGTCCAAATATTACCCAATGATTTAATTTTACTAATCTTTTTGAGAACTGGCAGCCCTCATTCTTTTTGTTCTTTTTTTTTGTTTGTTTTTGGCAGTCTTTCTATCTTTATTGTCTCAATTGAAGCAATAGCATATGATTTTGCTAGGAAATTGTTCTTAATGTTATCTACTAATGAAAAGACATAGTTTTACCATGTGTTCCTCTTCCTATTAATATTATAACTCCCCCCTTCCCACTCAGCTCTTTTTCTTAAAAATTAAGGGGCTGGAGTGATAGTACAGTGGGGAAGGCATTTGCATTGCACATGGCCAACCAGAGTTAGATTTTCAGCATCCCATCTGGTCCCCCTGAGCACTGCCAGGAGTAATTCCTGAGTGCAAAGCCAGGAGTAACCTCTGAGCATCACCAAGTGTGACCCAAAAAGCCAAAACAAAACAAAACAAAACAAAAAACCTGAATACTTACACAACTCAGTGATTTAAGTGTTTATGTAAATGCACTAAGAACATGTTAATGAACTGCCAGGGAAAGATTTCCTTATAACAAGAAACCAGCTATATATGTCATATAGTCACATAAGCCTATCACTGGAGGATGTCTGATTAATCCAAGTGTCTCCATTTATAAAGCGCTCATACTCTCAAGAGTATACATTCTTGGAAAATAACTGACAGATGGGTAAAGCTTGTAGGGAAAACATAGTCCTATGTATGGAAGTTCCCCAAATTAAAATGGAATGACCATATTATTTAACAATCCCTCTTCTGAGTATAAAATTAAAGAAATAAAATAGTCAAAAGGGACTGGAGTGACAGCACAGAGGGTAGGATGTTTGCCTTGTACGCGGCCAACCTGGGTTTGATCCCCGGCATCACATATGGTCCCCCGAGCACCGCCAGGAGTAATTCCTGAGTGCAGAGCCAGGAGTAACCCCTGAGCATTAGTGGGTGTGACCCCAAAAGCAATAAATAAGTAGATAAGTAAATAAATAAATGAAATAGTCTAAAAGAGGTATCTTCACTTCCATATTCACTGAGACATTGCTTATAGCAGCTTAGCTTCAGGGCCCTGGGATAGCTCAGTGGTGGAGTTGCCATGTAACATGGTGCCACAAGTTTGATTCCTGGCACTGACTCACATGCCAAGTATGGTCCTAGAGGTACTTCCATTTGGAATCCTTGGTGTCATCACAGAGTATGCGAGCTCCAGCTCACCACAACAAGTGTGTGTGAGCATCTCAGCTAAACACAGACACAATGGAATAGCATTCATCAAATAAAAAAAAGAAAATCCTTTCATTTGCAATGGTCTGAATGAAATAGGACATTATGTAAAGTGAACTAAACCAGAGAAAGATAGAAAAAGTCTAATCAGTAGAATTCCAAATATGAAGGAACTTCCCCCCTCTGTCAGCTCAGGCTGAACACTTGCAGCTGAAAGGTCCCCTTTGTTCCATCCTGGTGTGGGGTCTGGCTTTGTATTCTCAAGTCTTGGCCAGAAACTGAAGTTAATACTTTAAACGATGGGTCAGAGTGATAAGCAGCGAGTAGAACATTTGCCTTGCACGTGGCCACCGGGGTTAGATCCCCGACATCCCATATAGTCCCCCGAGCACTGCCAGGAGTTAATTCTTGAGTGCAGAGTCAGGAGAAGCCCTGAGTATCACCGGGTGTGATCCAAAAAGCCAAAATTAAAAAAAAAAACTTCATATCCTGGGGGCCAGAGTGATAGTTCAGTAGGTAGGGCTCTTGCCTTCAACATGGCCAATCTGATCCAGGGTTTGAACCCCAGCATCCAATATGGTCCCCTGAGCACTGCCAGGAGTGATTCCTGATTGCAGAGCCAAGAGCAAGCCCTGAGCACTGCCAGATGTGGCCCCAAATAAGTAATAAATAAACTTCATATTCCTGTCTTAAGTTGGTTCACACTGCCATCATGAAGTACCATGAGCCTGGGGATGGGATTCAGTTGTAGAGTAGTCACCTTCCCGTGTGGGGCCCTGAGTTCCCTCCCTGGTAGCACACACACACACACACACACACACACAGACACACATGCAAACACAAAAATGGGTGGCTCACATGAGCCGCATTGGTGAGAGCCCTTCTCTGGACTGTAGGCTTCCTGCCAATCTCATATTTTCATGTGGTAGAGTCAGTAAGCAATTTGGGTCTTAAGACATTGCCCCCCCACACACACACGCTGGAAGCTTGTTGTGTCCTAAACTACTTTGCAAAGCCCTGCCTTCTAATAGCACCACATGGTGATGGGGGAGCTACAACTGGTACATTTTGAGGGGTGGGGATTATCAGCCCGTAGCACCGTGTCTGGATTCCTCTGACGTGCAGCTGTTTCCCTGGGCTGGTGCCCTTTCCTCTGGTTCGTTACTCATTCCTGCCTTTATTCTAAGGAAGCTGGTCAGACTGCCATCTTCTCTTGGCTATGTGACCTCTTTGCGTCTCTGCCTTGTTAGGTATGTTTTTTTTTTTTTTTCCTGAGTCAGGGCTCAAATACGACCCCACATGGCAAGACAAGGGCACTGCCACATAGTCATGTTCAGGCCTTGGATGAACATTTAACTACCCTCTGGTAGTTCCCTCCCTCTCTGCCCCCTTTGTCCCAGCATTCTGTGAGTCTAATCACTTTCCAAGCATAATCTTTGGTTTCTCAGGCTTGACACCTCTGACTGGCTTGACACCTTGACTCAGGACAGCATTGGTTCTTTTACTCCTCCAGAGGAATTCTCATAGAAAGTTTTACATGGAATGGTTTTTTTCCTTCTTTTTTGGGGAGGATCATACCTGGTGATGTTCAGGGGTTACTCCTGGCTTTGCACTCAGGAATTACACCTGGCAGTGCTTGGGGAACCATATGGGATGCCAGAGATTGAATCCGGTTCGACCGAATGCAAGGCAAACACCCTACCCGTTGGACTATCACTCCGGCCCCAGGAATTACTCCTGGTGGTGCTCAGAGGACCATATGGGATGTTGGGGATCGAACCATATGGGATGTTGGGGACCATATGGGCTGCTTGCAAGGTAAATACCCTACCCACTGTATTATTGTCCCAGCCTCTGTTTTTCTATCTTTTGTTTTGGGGCCTTTCTATCTTTTGTTTTGTTTTGGGGCTACACCTGGCAGTGTGCAGGGCTTAGTCTCAAATCTGAGCTCAAGGTCATTCCTTACCATCCTCAGGGGACCATGTAGGATGCCAGGGATTGAACTTAGGTCATCTGTATGCAAGGCTGGTGCCATATCCATTATATTATCACTCTGGCACCTGTATGTCTTTCTGTTTTAAACACTCCTGTAAATCTTGGTCTAGCACTTCATTTTGGTATTTGGTAGCTAAACCTATTTTCTGATTACTTTTAATTTAGAATACACCCTGGACTAGAAATGCTATTTTCTGAGTCGTGAGCTATTTATTGGACATTTACTTGTATTTTTCAAACATAAAATATTGCCCACCACTTGGATGTATATCCCAGTGGCTCTAATCTAAATCTAAATTCTAGGGGGGGGGGGGGGGGGGGGGGGGGGGGGGGGGGGGGGGGGGTGGGGGGTGGCTGGTGGGTGGGGGTGGATCGCTCGGGGCCTAGCCCCCGGGATGGCGGGGGGAGAGTTGTGGGGGGACCGGGGGGAGGAGGGGAAACCCTGCCGCGTCTATCCTAAAAAAAAAAAAAAAAAATTATGAGAGCCAGGGGCTCAAGTAAAAGGGAGAGAAAAGAGCCACTGTTTGAAATTAACAATGGGGCCTTGGGCTCCTTGGATAGTGCTCTCCCCCACCAGGAAAGAGCTGTCACTTCCAGCTCTCTGGCTAATCCAGGGTGTGGAACATGATAAAGCAGGGACAAAGGGACATTATTGGGTCCCCCAGAAAGAAGAGTTGCAAGGAATTCAGAAATCTGGGCATTACCTGATTTTGTACTACCTACCTGACTTGTAACTCTTTTTTTTTTTCTCTTTTTTGGGTCACACCTGGCAATGCTCAGAGGTTGTTCCTGGCTTTACACTCATAAATTACTCCTGGAGGTGCTCAGCGAACCATATGGGATGGCGGGATGGAACCCGGGTTGGCTGCATGCAAGACAAATGTCCCACTCTCTGTGCTATCACTCCAGCCCCTGCACTAGTGACTGTGATCTGAATCTCTGCTTCCAAAGCTTTATAAAAATACTCAGGTTTCTCTTCAGATCGCATAAATCTTTGGCCTTTTACCGAAGCTTTAGAATGAAAGTGAGAATCTCTGTTTCCTGAAGCTGGGCTCCTGTGAAGTGCTTTTCAAATTGAGACGTGGGTCACAAGTATCAGACCCATTAATTTTCCATTCTTGAACAATGAGGACTTTGAAATCAAGCCCCACAGCAGGTGGATTTTCTTCAATCCCTAAACCTACTTTTAGAATTGTGCTAGGGACCATGATTGGAGTGTTTGTGCTTGTGGATTTGCTCTGTAGGGCCTTGGATTTATTTCATATGCACTCCCCATGGGACCAGATACCATGAGAGCAAGTGAAGATCCACCTTCACCATGTCCCAGAAATCCTAGGCCCAAACACCTCTGATACATGGTAGGATTATTTAGTTTCACTCTCTTCAGAGAATATTACCTTCAGATTTATTTTTCCTTTTTTATTTATTTGTTTGTTTGTTTGTTTGTTTTTTATGCTTTTTGGGTCACACCTGGCGATGCTCAGGGGTTACTCCTGGCTCTGCACTCAGGAATTACTCCTGGCGGTGCTCGGGGATCATATGGGATGCCAGGGATTGAACCAGGCCAGCACAGGCTGACCGCGTGCAAGGCAAATGCCCTACCCGCTGGGCTATTGCTCCGGCCCCTGATTTATTTTTTTCAAATATCAAGTTTAATTTTCTTTGTGTCTACTTTCTCTGGGACTCAAATTCTTATTCTTGGGAGCAATTTCTTGCTTTCTCCCTTATTCTCTCAAATGCCCCATGAAACATATATTCCCTCACTCAGATCAGGATGCAGAGGAAGCGTAGGCCAGGAAACCCCAGCAATCTCCCGCTAATGCACGGGAGCCTTTAGCCTGGTGATTACTACAATTGTTGCCTGTGCAACAGTGAGCATTAGCTGGGTCCTCACCCACCTATTAGTATTACCCTGTAATTTAATCACAATTAAGCTCCCAGAAACATAGACATAGGAAACAAGTGGGCAAAAGAGGCAGATGGCAGAAAGTAGGAACAGCCAGGGGTTGTACTCAAAGGCACTGTTTTCAAAAGGGCCAGGGCCAAGGAAGAGTGAGTTTGGAACAAGCAATAAGTTCATCCATTAAAGGGACTTGGCGTTCTTCTGGCACTGCGGTCGGAGACTGCCTGACGTTGATCTTATAGGCTGGACTGGGCTGGACTTGTTTGAACAGAAAGAACTGAAATGAGTCTTGAAGATGCCCGCATATCCCTGTCACCTTTGACCTTGGACTCAAAGGCCCGAATGTGTCAGAGAAGGTTCTGAGAGGAGGACCCTGTTCCTTTGTCTCACCTGGCTTCTTCCCTGGGGCCCAGAAGAAGGCCTCTATGTGGGCTGCACTGTTGGAGGACAGGTTTAGCTATTCTGGGAGTTTTGTTGTTTTGCCCACTCCCAGCTTAATCTATTTAAGCCAAGGTTCATTCTAATGAGATCTCTCTTCTATGTAAACACTGCTAGAGGGTGTGGCACTTACAGAAGTCACCTTGATTGAATAACTTCTGACTTATACATCTACTAAGACTTCTATGTTTTCTAGATTGGGCACAGCTCCTCTTTATACCCACTGCACCTAGTGTGGGACAGTTAGAATTTACCAGAAGTCTACCACCCTGGCTACGCTGAGACTATAGGAAGGCTATAGGAAAGATCATACTAGTTTGCTCTAACCAGGCGAGTGTGACCCTTTCAGTGCACGAGAACAAGATACTCAGAATCACCCTGGTGCAGATAAGAATAAGAAGGACCTTGTGGGTACCATCTAGATTACATGGAGCTCATGAAGTTAAGATGTATTACTTTATACCAGCCCCCACTCCCTCTCTCTCGGAGTTTTACATAAGAGATAATCTCGGTTTTAGTCCTTGGTGTAACCTTTGTTTATATCTGCACTAGGGTGTGGCACTACACTCTGTTTAGAGTTCTTTGTTGACATGACCCTCCCTGTCACAAATCAGATTACTTTGGTGTATATAAGGGGACTGACTTGAGGCCCCTTCACTTTTTGGCTTTGGGCCTTTTAGCTTTTGGCTTTTGGCTCCTCAGTCTTTGGCTTTTTGGCTCCTGTGGCTTTTGGCTTTTGGCTTTTTGCTCTTTGGCCTTTTGCTCCTTCTTCTGGGTAGGACTCAGCTTGGGTGAGATCCTCTCTCTTTGGTGGGAGACTTAGGCTCTTTTGTATGGTCTAAGTTCGAACCAGAGCTAAAGTTTGTTCATTATATTGGAGTGCTGTGGAAGAGCTTTTGTACTATTAAAAGCCTTTTTGGAACTGCACCGGACTCATGAGTTTTCATCTGTTCTCCGGCGTCCAGAGGTAGAATAGAACTTCTGTCCTGACACTGTTGGGGACCCCGGCGGCATTCCCGACACTTCACCATTCTTTATGAGCTCTGGAGGAGCTCGTGGAAGGGGAAGACCTGAAGCAGACTTTTCCGTTGGCTGTATTCTACTGGGAAGTGAGTTGAGGGTCACTTTATGTAACTCCAGCATAGGTAGCAGAGATTGTGAGGCAGAGAAGGTCTGACAACTCTGTCACACGACTGATTTCCTACTCCAGCTCTGGAAACCTGGGTAGCGATATGGATGTCACCCCTGCATATGAACCTCTGAATGACAATGAGAGACTATTCTATCTTTCTCCTCTGTGGAAATGATGTCCAGAGAAAAGAAGCAAGGAGGAAAGTTCAGATCAGCCTTGTTGTGAGCAGAGCTGGCTGAGAGCTCGTGTGGGGGGCAGACAGGGCCTGGAGGGAGGGAGGAGCAGATTAGGAGGAACAAGTAGCTTGTGAGCTGAGCAACCATGAGCACAATGATGAGACCACTTTGAAGGTCTCCCACTTTCCATTCCTCTATTTCTTCTCATCTGGGCCCAGTCCTTCTTCAGACAAATTAATGTACTTATTATTTTTTTTTTGTCTTTTTGGAGGTCACACCCAGTGATGCTTAGGGGTTACTTCTGGCTCTGCACTCAGGAATTACTCCTGGAAGTGCTCAGAGAACCATATGGGAAGAACCTGGGTTGGCCACATTGCAAAGCAAATGCCCTACTTATTATCCTATTGCTCCAGGACAGTATTAATGTATTTAATGATGAAATACCCTCAGGGTTTTAGGAGACATTTCTAAATTTTTTTTTTTCTTTTTGGGTCACACCCTGCGGTGCTCAGGGGTTACTCCTGGCTCTGCACTCAGGAATTACTCCTGGCGGTGCTCAGGGGACCATGGGATGCCGGGGATCGAACCCAGGCCGGCATAAGCCGGCCACGTGCAAGGCAAACACCCTACCCACTAGGCTATCGCTCCGGCCCAACATTTCTAAATTTTAAAACTGCCTCTGGCAGAAGGTCCTGGAAGCACAAGTCTTTTTTTTTTTTTTTCTATATCAAAAGGCAAGACCTGGGGCGGAGCAATTGCGCAGCAGGTAGGGTTTTTGCCTTGCACATGGCTGACCGGGTTCGATCCCTGGCATCCCATATGGTTCCCCAAGCACTGTCAAGAATAATTCCTGAGTGAAGATCCAGGAGTAACCCCTAAGCATTGCCGGTTGTGACCCTAAAAGAAAAAAAAAAAACAAGACCTGGGTACATAGAGAGAGTGGATTCTTCCTCCTCCTGACTTCCTCAGCATTGGAGTCTCCATTTCTCATGGTAACCTTGCCATCCCAAGCTGGGGGCTTTTCAGGACAGTTCCGCTTTTAAATATTTCATCTCATTGCCTCGTAAGGACTTGTGAGGTCACATGCCCTGATTTTGTTATGGAAAAAAACTAAGTACAGTCCTAGCTCAGAGCATTTCCTGTCCAGCTGAGTCTCTATCAATCTTGAGCATCCAGAGTCGGTGACATTTGGAAGCTTTGCGGAATTCTCAGCTAAGGGAAAGTTAGCTGGTCAGGTTGGTGTAGAAGCAAGGATTCAAGGCCTCCTGTTTGTACAGCTTGATTCTGAAAGCCCCCAATGTGTAAGTAAAGCTAACCCTTTTTGGGTGGCAGGAAATTAGGTTTATTTTTACCTTTAAGCCTTAGAAGTGGTTATGTGACTTCAGTTTTCCAGAAGTCTCTCTTCTACTAGCTCTCTGATACAATTTTTTTTTGTTTGTTTTTTGGGTCAGACCCGGCAATGCTCAGGGTCTACTCCTGGCTCTGCACTCAGGAATTACTCCTGGCGGTGCTCGGGGACCATATGGGATGCCGGGGATCGAACTCGGGCTGGCATGGGCCGGCCGCATGCAAGGCAAACACCCTACCCTCTGGGCTATCGCTCCGGCCGCTGATACAATTTATTTTATTTATTTATTTATTTATTTATTTATTTATTTATTTATTTATTTATTTATTTTTGCTTTTTGGGTCACACCCAGCAATGCTCAGGGGTCACTCCTGGCTCTGCACTCAGGAATTACTCCCTGGCGGTGCGCGGGACCATATGGGATGCCGGGGATCGAACCCAGCCGGCACGGGCCGGGCCACGTGCAAGGCAAGCGCGCCTACCCGCTGGGCTATCGCTCCGGCCCCGGTCCCTGATACAATTTTTTTTAAATAATTTTTCTTTTTTGCTTTTTTGGGTCACACCCGGCAATGCTCAGGGGTTACCCCTGGCTCTGCACTTGGGGGACCATATGGGATGTCGGAGATTGAACCCAGGTCAGCCGCGTGCAAACGCCTCTACCTGCTGTGCTATCGCTCTGGCCCCTAAAATAATTATTTTTAAAGAAAAAAAATCCTCTCTTTTTTTTTTTGTCTTGAGGCTGCACCTTGCATTGCTCAGGACTTACTTCTGGCTCTGCACTCAGGAAATACTCCCTGCTGGCTAGGGGAACCCTATGAGACTCTGGGGATCGAACCTGGTTGGCATTGTGCAAGGCAGATGTCTTACCAACGTAACTACCACTCTGTATCACTGTCTTCCCGTTCATCATCGATTTGCTCGAGCGGGCACCAGTAACATCTCCATATGTCCTGTCTCATGCAAGTAGAGCCCAAGGGCACCTGCTTGCTCCAGGAACATAAAGGCCTCAAACCATTCCATCAGGTCATGGGAATGAGGTCTATAATTGTTACTGGTATTTGGCATATCAAATACGACACGGGTAGCTTGCCAGGCTCTGCCATGTGGGTAGCATACTCTCATGGAAATACATATATGAAAAATAAATATTATGCATCACTGATTACTAAGGAAATACAAATAAAAACAATGGGACACCACCTTATACCAATGATACTGGCACACATCAAAAAGAACAAAATCAACCAGTACTGATGTGGATGTGATGTCCCCCTTTCCACCTTGCTTTCTTCCCATAACCCTGCTGACCTACCTGTCACCTAGTCTTACCAACTAAGGCAGATGTCTTACCAACGTAACTACCACTCTAGTCTCTAAAGCATGTCCTTAATTGAATAGTCTCTTCACTCTGAAGGAGTAATAATGAGTGTTAACAGGCTCTGCCTTCTGAGCCAATGTTAGTTTTTACACACTGGGCGTTTTAATGCACTATTTCATTAATTTAGTGGCCCTCCCTTTTGGTGATATCATATATATCTTTTTTGTGTGTACGTGTGTGACCCCACAGCAGTACTTGGGAGCTAGGTCTGGTTCTGGCTCATCAGGAATGATTTCTGGGTGCCTTGGGAGCATATGTAGTGCCAGGGGATTCAAACCAGGGTTAGAGTAATCCGACAAGCACTTAAATCCCTGCATTACTTCTCCAGGCTGCAATATATCTCACCTGTTTCTCCATACCGGAGCCGGGGTATTGAACATCAAAGCTGAACACGCACGGGTTTGTGGTTTGACCCCAGTACATGATGGGACAGAGATATTGTTCTTGTAAATTGCCTGTGGCCTGTCTATGACCCATAAATGATAGTATAAATAGCCCAAGACCTTTGGCAGGAAAAAGGTTTTCTACCCCTGCTCTGTACAGAGAAGGAAGAGACAGAGTAGATGAGAATACATCACACTTGATTTGAATAAGTTTTGTTTCGTGAATATCTTCCTTTTCGTTTTGTTTGTGGACTATACTTGGCATTGCTCAGGGCTTACTGCTGACTGAGCTCAGGAATCACTCCTGGTGATACTCAGGGACCGTATATGGTGCGGGGATTGAACCCAGGTCAGGCATGTGCAAAGCAGGCACCCTACCCACCCTACCCTATTAAATGACTCTGGCCCTTATTTCTATTTTATCTATGTGTATAGGTGTCTTAGGTCACTATATAAAATCACTGTCTGTGGGTCACAGTAATAACAGGTTTGAGACCACTACAGTTATTACTGTTTATCCTGAGATGACAGTTGCTAATACAGGGCCCGGTGCCCAAGACTGCATTGGGAAGAGCATGGTGGGGAGAAACTGGGCCAACGGGGTGGAGCAAAGGGTGGGGGAAAGTAGCAACCCCTCTCCGCCCCTTCCCATGGTCTGTATAGCAACAGCCACAGAGCCCCCAAGTGTCAAGAGCACACAGAGCACTCTGCCTGAAATGAGCTAGCCTTTCAGAGGACTGTTCCCCATCGTTCAGATGAGAAAACTGAGACTTAGGAGGTTAAATCACTTGCCTGAGGTCACACAGCTTGGAGCTTGGCAGACAAAATGTATATACCCTGGTGATCACTTGTCACTTGTCACTTGTCTTCCCATTGTACATCGATTTGCTCGAGCGGCGCTAGTAATGTCTCCATTCTTTGGGAATGAAGTCCATTATTGCTACTGTTTTTGGCATGTTGATAGACCATGGTAGCTTGCCAGGTTCTGCTGTGGCTCTGGGTTCATCCTAGGGAACCCAGTCTCTTTCTATGTCAGATCATCAACCATCCAGGGCCCACAGGGCAGAGCCCTGGGTGTAGACAAATTTGTCTCCTGTCTGCCACCTGCCGACGCAGCTGGGCACCACAGCCACACCTGCAACACCTCGAGGGGCAGGACTCTGGCAATCACAGAAAATAATTTTTTGGCCTGTCACAGCGGGTAGGGCATTTGCCTTGCACAAGGCTGTCTAGAGTTCGATCCCCGGCATCCCATATGGTCCCCCAAGCTCTGCCAGGAGTAATTCCTGAGTGAAGAGTCAGGAGAGTAACTCCTGAGCATTGCCGGTGTGGCCCAAAAAAAAAAAAAAAAAATCTTTGGCCTGAAAATGGGGTTTGGTTTTTGGTTTTAGCCTGGTAGCCATGGTCAAGATGCCCAGCCCCTGGCTCTGTCTATATGGCACAGGGTAGGTAGGGCCAGGGATGGAGGGAGCCCAGGTCTGGAGTCCAGGCCAGGAGGGCCAAATACCAGTGGCTTCAAGGGGTGGCAGCCCCCCCCCACCTTGCTCCTGCTCCCTGCAGCTTTGCTGTTGCAGAATCCGCTGCTGCTAATTATAACCAAACAATGAGCAATCACAGCCCGCTGGCGGCTTGGTTCTCTGTTTAGTTCCAGCTTGCTCAGAGGTCTGGCAGGCTTTTCATTAGAACTTGCCTGCTGCCTGGGGCCTGCGGCAGGAGCACTGGGCTGGGGCCCCTGCTTCTGTCCCTGCTTTTGTCAGGAATAAGGGGACAGTTGTAGCCAGTGGAGCCTCTGCCTCCAGTCTGGAGGGAATGTGCCATGTTAATAGTTCTTGGGTAACCTGTGAACAAGCAGAACCTTGATTCTGTGGTTTGTGCCTCAACCTCCTCTGCTTTGTGGCCTTTCCTCAGGGGACCCAGGGCCCCTTCTGTCTGTCCCGCAGTCGGGCCTCCTCATTATTCTCGGCAGGCACATCCAGGTCACAGTTGAAAATTCTGCCAATATTATCCCTTGGGAGCCCCATGGGTGTTGGGGACGCTTGGAATCCCAAGTCTCCCTGAGAACAACTGTTTCAAGCAGTGGAGCTGGGGACGGACTTGCAGAGGTGCCAGGTCAGCCTTGGACTGTCTGGCGGATCTCCCAGAAATATGCTTTTTCTCTCATGTAACTCAGCTGTGAGCGTGAATGACGGACTCTGACCCTGACTAAGTGTGCACGCAGAGGGAGTTATTTCCTGCTGCCTTGTGGCTTCATCTGTATCGGGGATTATTGAAACCTTATATAACACCTCCTGCGTGGGGAGACAGTGGTATAATAAAGCTCAATTTGGTCTTTGTCCCTGGTTCTGGCACAGAGCTCCTGAAACAAAACCCGTGGAATTTCCCCAGGGATACTGTCTTTTGCTGTTTGTCAGGGACCTTCTGGATCCTGGTCCTTAGCTGAGTTTATGCTAATGAAACAGCTCTGGGTGGGGCCCCAGGATTACTAGAGGTAGAGGTTGGTCAGAAGAAAGACTGATCAGTTTAGGGGTGTGTACCTCAAAACCCACCCCCAATTTCTTTTTTTTCTTTTTGGGTCACACCCGCGACACTCAGGGGTTACTCCTGGCTCTGCACTCAGGAATCACTCCTGGCGGTGCTCAGGAGACCATATGGGATGCCGAGGATCGAACCCGGGCTGGCACAGGCTGGCCACGTGCAAGGCAAATGCCCAACCCGCTGGGCTATCGCTCCAGCCCCACCACCCCCAACTTCTAGGAAGCAGAGAGGGCTAGGGTCCTTTCAGGTAAGAATTCATTTTTCAGGGGTGGAGGTGTTAGAAACATGAAATCCAGGACCTCATATATGTAAGGCATACTCTAATTCTGAATTATACCCCCAAACAAGTCTTAAATAGTGACATCTGAGGCGCTTTCTGGTTAGTGAAATGCAGTCACATATAGAAGAAGGATGCTCCTCAAACTCCATGGGTATAGAGGCTGCTGTGTTGAGACCATTGCAGACTTACTCCATGAACCTCTTTTCATTATATTCAGCATCATAATAAACCAATAAATGAAATAAAATGCTTTCCTGAGCTCAGGGAATTATTTTAACAAATTATTGAACTTGAGTTGGAGGACTGTGGAAGCATCAGATTTTTTTTTTTTCTTTTTGGGTCACATCCAACGATGCTCAGGGGTTACTCCTGGCTCTGCACTCAGGAATTACTCCTGGAGGTGCGCTGGTCACCATATGCGATGCCGGGAATCAAACCCAGTTTGGCCCCATGCAAGGCAAATGCCCTACCTGCTGTACAACCTCTCTGGCACTGGAAGCACCAGATTTTAATCAAGTAATCAATTAATTAATCAATCAATAAATCACTGTCTCACTGTCTTCCCGTTGTTCATCGATTTGCTCGAGCGGGCCCCAGTAACATCTCCATATGTCCTGTCTCATGCTAGTAGAGCCTAAGGGCATCTGCTTGCTCCAGGAACATAAAGAGCCACAATGCATTCCGGAATGAGGTCTATAATTGTTACTGGTATTTGGCATATCAAATACAACACGGGTAGGTTGCCAGGCTCTGCCGTGCAAGTAGCACACTCTTGCAGTCATCTCTAAGTCCAGCATTTATTGATGAACCGCGCGCCGCCAGCGAGCCGGACTGTGATAGGCTGGTCTGCTGGGTGGAGTTCTGACGAGAGAGAAGTCCGGATGTGGAAAATGGAGGCCCTCAAGGAGTGGGGATCGTCTGGCTTGTTGCAAGGCTCTGCTGGGCTGGCAGGCCAGGGCTAGAATCCGCCATCTCTCCTGGGCTCCTTGTGAGTGGCTGGTCACAGGGAGAGTAAGTAGCGGCTCTGCCCCATGTCTGTCTCTGGATCCGAATACTGGGCCGGATTAAAAAAGACCGCAGCAGGGTGGATTTCGATGAGATGTGTATGGTCACAAATCCAATCTTTGGAGCAGCCATACATGGCGAGTGCTATCCTGGCAGCTCCTTTGGTAAGTCTGGAAGCCCTGCTGTCTGCAATCCCTGGCACTGCAAGTAATTTCCATGTGTCTCTTTCTTGATACAGTTCTTGGTCAGTGGAAATAACTGATTTGCACCACTTGCATGAAAAAAATTAATTTTCCAACCCGAGGCTGAGTCCTCTCGCGCTGCTGTCCCTGACGGCCCGCTGGGCGGCCACGTGCCCCCGCACCTGCCTAAGCACCCCACGACCCCAATTGATTAATTAATTTATGGGAGAAAGAGGCACACTAGCAGTACTTCAGAGTACTCTTGGCAGGGCCAGAGTGATATAGCACAGCGGGTAGAGTGTTTGCCTTGCCCGTGGCTGACCCAGGTTTGATCCCCAGCATCCCATATGTTTCCCTGAGCACTGCCAGGAGTAATTCCTGAGCAAAGAGCAGGAGTAACCCCTGAGCATTGCTGGGTGTGACCCTCCCCCAAAATAAAGCAGAGTACTCCTGGCTCTGGTTCAGATGTTGCTCCATACAGTGCCAGGGATTGAGCTGGGGTCAACTGCATGTAGGTGAACAATTTATTTTATTGTTATTATTTTTTGCTTTTTGGGTCATACCCATTGATGCTCAGGGGTTACTTCTGGCTCTTCGCTCAGGAATTACTCCTGGCATTGCTTGGATCATATGGGATGCCGGGATCGAACCTGGGTCAGCTCCGTGCAAGACAAACACTGTACCCGCTGTGCTATTGCTCCGGCCCCAACATGAGTACTTTAATCCCTGTATTGGTCCAAACTACAAACACTTTGTGGGAATCTGAGCAGAGAAGCAATAAGACTACCCACCCCTTTTGAGACTGGCCTCTAAAGTGGGTGCAGTGAGGGGGACTGAGTGCTTTTCACTGGTGGATGACTGATGCCAGGCAGGCAGGTCTGGCTGGGGCTGAATGTTGCCCGCCCCAGTTGCTGCTATGGTCGGTCCTTATATGTGTGAGAAAACACCTCACACAGGCACTGCTTTAGCACTGAGTTAACTTGCCTTCTTAGTCCCTTTAACACTCCCATGGGATTAAAAAAACCACCACCTGTGCTTGTGTGTGCTTGTGTGTGTGTGCCAAGCGCATGTGTGTGTGTGCGTGTGTATCCACACAGCACAGAGTCTCCACCTCCACCTCTCTTCATTCTCTTCTCTGTAACTGGCTTTCAGACCCTTTGATCCTTCCTTGCTTAGAGGTGTGCAGGGCGTTTCAGTGATCACTCTAGTACTAACACTCACACAAACTCCTAGAACTTGCAAGGTCCCTATGGGTCCCACCGGCTGTCAGGCTCTGCCCCTGTGACAATCCTCTGTTTCCCCCATCTAATGTTGCACCAGATTCCTTCTGTCACCATCTCTCCAGTGTTGCTCCAACAGTCAGCCCCTGTTAATTAACCTTCTCCCACCAGTAATCTTCTCCCTCCCTGCCACCCCAATCCTGTATGCTGACATCTTATCCTAGACCTTGTTGCCAGCATCCACTCTGCTGTGGCACACAACCCCATTTCAGGCAGCTCTCTCTGACCTCTCTGTGCGTTGGCTTCAGTGACTCCCCAGTCCATTTATTTAGCCCTCTTCCTGGTCTTCCTTCTCAGCTTGGACTCCACGGCACATAACAACAAATAGATTTGCGTATATCCCTATCTTTTGTAATGGTACTGAAATATGACAAGTTCTTTGCCACTTATTTAGGCTTCATAGGCTGCCATAGCAAAATATAGGAAGTTGATAGACAACAGAAATTTATCTTCTCACTATTCCAGAGTCTAGGAGTCCAAGGGCAAGGTTCTGCTCAGTTTGAAAGGGCTCTCTACTTCATTTGCAGGTGGTGGCCTTCTCATGCTTTCACATGGCGTTTCCTCAGTGCATAAGTGTAGACAGTGTAAGTATTGACGGCAGGTAGATAAGGGGACCATGGTGATGTACTTTGAGGAATAATGAAACTTTCTTTTTTTTGCTTCTTGGGTTATACCCAAGTGATGCTCAGAGGTTTCTCCTGGCAGTGCTCAGGGCACCATATGGGATACCAGGGATAGAACCCTGGTCAGCCATGTGCAAGACTAATGCACTACCCACTGTACTATCACTCAGGACCAATTATGAGCTCTTTCACTCTTTGAAGAGAAACAGACACTACCCAAATCAGAAATCCAAGGCCACATCCAGAGAAAGGTGGACCCTTCAGAAAAGAAGTTACAGAACTCTCTATGAGATCATGAGAAGACCATCAACAGTACAAGGCTTTCCAGTGACAACACCCATATTACCTTTTATGTATGCAAAACTCCAGAAAATTTTTTTGGAAGAATTGTATAAAAGATCCCTCAAATCATTCAGGGCTTGCTCTTCAAGCCCGTGTTCTCCCTTGAACACATCTCACTTGTCTCTGTTTCTTTTCTTTCTTATTTCCACTCTGGATTTCTCCCTCCCCTCTCTCTCTCTCTCTCTCTCTCTCTCTCTCTCTCTCTCTCTCTCCCCTTATATATTTCTAAATAAGCTTCAATTAACTCTCTCTCTCCTTATATATTTCTAAATAAGACATTTCCCTGAGTGTTGGTGGCCAATGTGGGCCGAGCAGAGAGGTGGATACACTCTTTTCTTGAGTTGATTTCTTTTGTTCCCCACATTACCAAGCCACTGGCAACACAAGCAATGTGCTTTCTGTGTCTTCTCGGAAGTCACGAATCTTGGGGTTAGAGAGAGATCACAGTGGGTAGGGTGCTTGCCTTGCATGGGGTCAATCCAGCTTTAATCCCCAGCATCCTGAGGCCAAAACATAGTACAATTGGGCGAGCTTTTGCCTTGCATGCAACAGACCCAGGTTCAATGCCCCATATGGTCCTCCGAGCACCACCAGGAATAATTCCTTTTTTTTTTTTTGGGTCACACCCAGTGATGCTCAGGGGTTCCTCCTGGCTCTGTGCTCAGGAATTTCTCGGGGACCAAAAGGGGTGCTGGGGATCAAACCCAGGTCTGCCATGAACAAGGTAAATGCCCTACCCACTATCACTCAGGGCCCCAGGAGTAATTCCTGAGCACAGAGCCAGGAGTAACCCCTGTGCATTGTCGGGTGTGACTCAAAAAAAAAAAAATCCCTAGCATCCCCTTGGGTTCCTGAACACCACTAGGAGTAATTCTTGAGTGCAGAGCCAGGAGTAATCCTTGAGCATTGCCTGTTTGCTCCCACCAATAAAAAAACGGGACGAATGTTACTGGATCAGGGCCTCCTTTTTTCATGACCCTTTCCTCATTGGAATCTCTGTAGAAGTCCCTTCTCTATAGATAACACTCAGAAAACTTGGTTAGAATTGCAACATGTGGGGGCCAGAATGACAGTACAGTGGGTAGGGCTTTTACATGCGGCCAGTTTGGGTTTGGTCTCCTGCCCCCACACGGTCTCTGATCCCCACCAGGAGTGATCCCTGAGTGCAAAATAAAGGATAACTCTTGACTACTGCTGGGTGTGGCCCCCTCACAAACAAACAAACAAACAAACAAAAAAAGAATTTCAACATAGATATTTGGGCTGGGATACAAACATTCAGCAATAACAGTACCTTTCCCTTCCAAAGTTGGAGTTCACCTCCCTTTCTAGTATGTGGGCCAAACATGGCCAGTTGCTATTCTGACAACTGGAATGCAGCAAAAGTAATGCAACGCCTGATGAGTGTAGGTAATAAAAGGGTCGCTTTTGCTTACCTCTCACCTGGCTGTCAGCATGGTGGGACCATGCATCATGCTGTGATTTCCCTTCAGGAGCCTGCTGAGGGGGTCCCGTGGGAGGAACCTATTTATGTGGCAACAGCCCTCTTTGGCTCACATATCATGTGGGCAAGCCTTCTTGCAACAGATCCTCCAGCCCCTGACAAACACAGATGACCAGTTCATGTGTTTGTTTGCTTTAGGGGGCCACTGAACCAGGCAGTGTTTAGGGCTTGCTCCTGGCTCCGAGCTCACTGATTACTCCTGGTGGGGCTCAGGGGATTTATAGGGTGCTGGGGGTTGAACACAAGTTGGTCGCATTTGAGGCAAGCACCTTCCCCTTTAAATCATCTTCCCATCTCTCAGCTCACATAGTAGTCTCAGGCAGTCTGAGGTGGTTTCATTTAGCCAGAACTTCCTAAAGTTCTATATCAGAAACGAAAGGAAATTAATGGCCATTGTTTTAGGCTAGTAAATGTGCAATAACTCATTTATCTATCTATCTATCTATCTATCTATTTATTTATTTAGCTTTTTGCGTCACACCCAGTGATGCTCAGGGGTTACTTCTGGCTCTGCACTCAGGAATTACTCTTGGCAGTGCTTGACGGACCATATGGGATGCTGGAGATCAAACCCGGGTCAGCGTGTGCAAAGGCAAACACCCTACCCGTTATGCTATCACTCCAGCCCCTGATTTAACAGCAAGAGATAATGAATACAATAATCTTGACTGTCTTGTTTCCCAACCTATGGGCCTAGCCAAACCCCAAGGCTAGTCAAATCTAACTCTATTCCGGAAAGAAATGACATACAGAACCCGCCAAGTGGTTGAGGTGCGGGAGGGGGGAGGGAGGTGGGGACATTGGTGATGGGAGATGGGTTTGGGCGGGGGGTGCGTGTTGGAACACTGTAGAACCAAAGCTCTACATGAGCATCTTTCAATTAAAAAAAAAAGGTGGAATCTTCCACAAACATGTGGGAATCAGTGGTTAGGTAAGACAGAGAAGGGAACAGTGTGCTAATATTTGTCAAAAATGATATTACCAGTCTAGAACTGAGCATTGAATATAGGAAAAAAGATATACACGGTGATCTCTGAATGTATGTATTGCAATCCACAATGTGTAAGAGAAGAGATAAAGAATTTGCCATAGAGGCGGGCGGGGGAGGGGAGGGAGTGGGGACATTGGTGTTGGGAAATGGGCACTGGTGGAGGGATAGGTGCTGGAACACTGTATGACGGAAACCCAAACATGAACATCTTTGTAATTGTATATCACATGGCGGTGTAATAAAATATTAAAAAAAAATCTAGCTCTATTCCACACCTATTCTCTAGCTTTTTTTTTTTTTTTTTTTTTTGGCTTTTTGGATCATATCCAGCGATGCTAATGTGTTATTCCTAGTTCTCCACTCAGGAATTACTTCTGGCAGTGCTAAGCGGACCATATGGGATGCTGGGGGATCACACCTTGGTCAGTCGAAGTACAAGGTAAATGCCCTATCTGTTGTACTATCGCTCTGGCCCCTATATTTTTGCTTCCAAATGTGGTGGGAGAAACCATCACTGTATCACTGTCTTCCCTGTCATCATCGATTTGCTCGAGCGGGCACCTGTAACATCTCCATATGACCTGTCTCATGCAAGTAGAGCCCAAGGACACCTGCTTGCTCCAGGAACATAAAGAGCCTCAAACCATTCCATCAGGTCATGGGAATGGAGGTCTATAATTGTTACTGGTATCTGGCATATCAAATACGACACGGGTAGCTTGCCAGGCTCTGCCGTGCAGGTAGCATACTCTTGTAGTCATCTCAAAATCCAGCATTTATTGATGAAGCGGCCACGCAAGGCGGCTGTAATATGCTGGACTGCTGGTTATCAGAACTTATTAACGTTAGTATCACTAAAGTTGGTAGAAACCATACTGCTTTTAAATTTATGGCTTTAACCTTGATTGAACATATCATTGTTGAAACATTCTCTGTCCTGGGGCAAGTCACTACCCTGCTCCTTTTTTTGTTTATTTGTTTTGGCTTGGGGGGGTCACACCTGGTGGTGCTGTAGGATTACTCCTGGCTCTGTACTTAGTCTTTACTCAGGAGGTGCAGGGATGAACTGGGCTGGCTACATGTAAGGCCTGTGCACTAAAAGCTGTACTATCTCTCTGGACCCTGTGACTCCTTGTAATAACTGTATAAACTCTTCTCAGGTCTTTGTAAAATGCTTTCTGCTTATCATTTCCAGCCAATAATACCATTGTCCATGCTGAGACTATGGGAGATATTAGAAAAAAAGAATCTTACCCTTTCACTACCAAAATATTAATTTCTAGTCTCCAATCTCTCTGTTTCTTTTAAATTGAAAGGGCCGCTCTAGATTTAGCGCAGGCTGGCCCTCCCCCTTTTTCCTCTGGATCCATTCCCTTTTGTATTATTTCTATAATTATTAGTTTGGGGCCACACCAGGAAGAACTCAATGTCACTGGTCACTCCCAAGGGTGCTCAGGGAAATATGTATTGCTAGCAATAGAATCTGGGCCTCTAGCATGCACAGCATGCATTCAGCTTACTGAGCTGTCTCCCTAATCCCCTTCTTGATTATTAAAAAAGACATTTCTCCTGCAATTATCTTCTCTCTCATCCATATCATCCAATTTTCTCTGTCTATTGGACCAGTCCCAGCTGCATATTAATGGGATATAACTCCCATGTTTTAAAATTTTATTGACCTTACGTTTCCGTTTCACTACAGTATTCATTTGATAAGAACCCAGAGCCAAACTGAACCTTTTCTCTGCTGTTCTGCTTCCTCACTTCCTGTTCTCTGTCTCAGCTGTTCCACAGACTTCAGTTCCTAACATGACTGAGAAAGCACACTGGCCAGGTTTCCTGTGACTTCTATGCTGACAAATTCAGTATCAAGTCTCTGTTCATTGAACCCAGCAATTAAAGTTGTTTGCTCACTTCCCTCCTGTGATTCTTTCTTCCCTTTCTTCCAGACACCAGCTTTTCCCAGTGTTTGTTCTACTTCCCCGACTCTTCTTTTTACTTCCTTGTTTGGTTTCATTATTGGAAGAATATTAGATTGGAATGTACTGGAGTAACCAGTTCTTGGATAGCCTTTTTCTTTCCTGACCTTCCTCCTGGTGGCCTTATCCAATCTCATGGCTTTTCAATAACTACTCAGAAGAGGCAAAGCTTAATATACATATACACACCCCTATCCAGAACTCTCCCATGAGGTCAGAGAGAAGGAAGAAAATCAGCTTCCTCCCTTTGGCTGCATTTTTCTTTCCCTTTCTCACTCTTTTTATTTTTTTTTGGGTCACACCTGGCGATGCTCAGGGGGTTACTCCTGGCTCTGCACTCAGGAATTACTCCTGGCGGTGCTCAGGGGACCATATGGGATGCCAGGGATCGAACCCGGGCCGGCACAGGCCGGCCGCATGCAAGGCAAACACCCTACCCGCTGGGCTATCGCTCCGGCCCCTCACTCTTCTTCTGACATCCCATTTACTCATACTTTTTTTTTTCCTTTTTGGGTCACACCCAGCAATGCTCAGGGGTTACTCCTGGCTCTGTACTCAGGAATTGCTCCTGGCGGTGCACAGGGGACCATATGGGATGCCGGGGATTGAAACCAGGTCAGCCAAGTGCAAGGTAAATGCCCTCCCCCGCTGGTCTATCGCTCTGGCCCCCAACCATTTATTCATACTTGAGGGTCAGTAATAGAAGAAAAACACTAAAGAGTTCCTAGCCCAATGTCTTCATAATGAAAATATTATTCGAGGGACCGGAGCGATAGCCCAGCAGGTAGGGCATTTGTCTTGCACGCGGCTGGCCTGTGCCGGCCTGGGTTCGATTCCCGGCATCCCATATGGTCCCCTGAGCACTGCCAGAAATAATTCCTGAGTGCAGAGCCAGGAGAAACCCCTGAGATTTCCGGGTGTGACCAAAAAAGGCAAAAAAACAAAAAAAGAAAGAAAATATTATTCGAAATGTCACTACATTAGTCTTTTCTGGGTATAATCATTTAATTTTACCAACAGGCAAAGAGATAACATATCTCTACAGTGATATTTGTCTGTGGGATATAGAATTAAGAGAATAAGTGAAGAAATGGAGTGGAAGAACAGGCAGGAGGTGGTACAGAAGGTTAAATCATCCTCCACTGTAAAAAAAGCTCATCAGAAAGAGGGGACACAGTTGAATGCCCATTGGAAGTACAGGAACTTTTTGACATGTCCAAGGGTCTTGAATGGAAGAATTGAGGAAGAGCAAAGGGATCTTGAGGAAAACATTATATGTTACTACATCTTCAAGAGAGAAAATCAAATCTCTGGATTCCTTTTGAAATGACCTTAGATTACTAGACTATGTTTCTTCCTAACCCCTCACAGAATCAAGGCTGCAGAGGGCCCTGGCTCCTTCTATGGGAATTGCACCAGGCCTTCGGGATGATTCTGGAAGGGGATACTGTAAAGAAATTGCTCCTTATAGTTCACTGTCTGTTCAGGGCCGCTTCTGATGACACAGTCTCCTGCTCTCCTGCTCTTGAAGCCATCACAGGATCCCTGTCATAGGAAAAGGTGGCCAGGTTTCTCCTCCAGAAGCCACAGAGGAAATCCAGTCATTCATGATGAACCGACTACCCATTCACTGAGGAGGAAGAAGGAAAGAGGCATGGCCAGCTCTCTGTTCGCCCGCTGCTTGCATGTCAACATAGTCCTCTCCTCCCTCTTTGGTGAACATGCTCCATCTCCCTCCTGAAAAGACTCTGCTTTGGGGGCGGAGGCGATAGTCCAGTGGGTAGGGCATTTGTCTTGCACGCGGCCGACCAGTGTTCGATCCCCTGCGTCCCATATGGTTTCCCGAGCAATGCCAGGAGTAGCTCCTGAGCGAAGAGCCAGGCGTAACCCCTGAGCATCTCCGGGTGTGACCCCCCAAAAAAAAAGCAAAAAGCAAAAAATAAAAAGAGACAGAGAGAGAGAGAGAGAGAGAGAGAGAGAGAGAGAGAGAGAGAGAGAGAATCCCACCACACACACACACCCACACACAAAAAGACTCTGCTTTGGGGGGGGCTTGTTGGGCGGCCACACCCAGTGGTGCTTGGGCTTCTCTCAGCCCTCAGGGATCACTCCTGGCAGGCTCAGGGGGACCATCTGGGGTGCCGGAGATCAAACCCAGGTCTGCAAGGCAAGCTCGTTACCTGCTCTACTAGCTCTCTGGTCCCCACAAGGCTCTGCTTTTATCAAGGGCCTCTGGGACAAGACTAGAACTCAAGGATCTGCAAAATCTGTTCTAAATTCCGTTCTTGAAAACGGTTTTCATTTTTATTATACAGGACTGAGGATCAAACCCAGGGACTCATTATATGCAAGGTATGAGCTCTGCCACCGAGTCACCCCAAGCCCCAGCCCCTTGAAAGCGATTGAAATTGCACTGGTGGGAGAGGTTAAGCCCAAGGGCTAGGACTTTGAGCCCTGAGGCGTGACTCTGAATCTTCCAGCTAAGTAGCACCTGGTGCCATTAAATAGATGGGATATTCCCAGTGTGTGCTCATGGAAGGATTGAGAGGCTCTGGAAAATAACCTCCTCTGTCTTGTGTGGTGAACTATCTAAAAAGCAGCTTGTTCTCTTTCCCTGATAAAAATGAAGGTAGGTGCATGCAAGTTTGGTTGCTGCTGAAGACCACATTGCAACAATTTTTTTGGGGGAGCTGTGCGTTGGGGTGGGAGTGGGTGTGGTGTCGGTCGGGAGTGTGCAGGACACACCTGTGGGTGCTCAAGGATTGTTCCTGGCTCTGTGCTCAGGAATTAATACCTTTGACAGGTGCTGGAGTTCAAAACGGGGTTGGCCATATGGAGCGCAAATGCCTTATTTCCTGTACTTTCTCTCAGATCCCCATGCTGGATCTTTGAAAGTTGAGAGTCTTAGGATGAACTTGATACTGTGCAAGAGGCAGAGAGCAGAGAGCAGATGGACTTTGTCAAAAGCCCACCCACCTCAAACTCTTTCATGGGCACAGACCCTTAAGTTCCTTTATTGGTACCCCCAACCTGTCTTATGTTCTTGGGATTAAGACCATCCATCCTGGGACTCCAGAGATAGGGTACAGTGGTAGGGGGTCTTGCCTTGCATGTGGTCAACACAGATTTGATTTTGGGTATCCCATATGGCCCACTGATCCCTCCAGGAATAATTCTTAATCTTATTATTTTTTTTTTTTCTTTGGGCCACACCCGACGATGCTCAGGGGTTACTCCTGGCTCTACACTCAGGAATTACCCTGGCGGTGCCGGGGACCATATGGGATCCGGGTCGAACCCAGGCCGGCAGCCGGCTGGGTGCAAGGCAAAAGCCCTACCCGCTGGGCTACGCCCCGCCCCCAGGAATAATTCTTGAGTACAAAGCCAGGAGTACCCCTGAGCACTGCTGGGTATGGCCCAAAACAAAACAAAATGCCCATCCTGACAGCTGAGAGCAGTTTAGGGTTGGGTGCCTCAGGCTCAGGAGCACAAGCACGTCAGGTCTGAGAAGGAGCTGCTCTGGTGCAGGTGTCAGGGCTCTGGATTTTAATGATCTTTCTTGGGGGAGGGAGACAAAGTCGGACAATCACATCTCACAGCTAGGAGAGAAGAAGCTAAGGCACTCATTGGGCAAGACCCAGCTGGGTCAGGTCTATGGCTCAATGGTGTAGAGTCTGCCTTGCCTGTGTGAGCCTCTGGGCTAGATCCCTGGTACTGAAAAAGACTCCCGGCTACAAGTCTCCCTCCTGATCTTGAATGTGACCTTCTGACAGCCTGAGGGTTCGGGATGATAAGCCAAATAGGGCAGGGGGTCTTTGCCTTTGGTTTCTCTGGTTCTTGAACATCTAGAGGGCCTGTGAAGAGACAGCATCAAGTCCACAAAACCCTGCCACTGTGTGAGGAATCCTGTTTATGTGCATATCCGGCGGGTTTTCAAAAGGGGAGAATTATGGAGTTGGAAGAAATACAGAGATTCTTTCCAAGAGATTAAGGCACTTACCTAGCATGCAGCCAACCCAGTTTTGATCTCCTGAACTACACAAGATCCCCTGAACACCACCAGGAGTGATCCCTGAGTGTGGAGTTGGGAGTAGCAGCAACTGGAAGTGCTTGCAGCTGCTGGACTTTAGCCCCAGAAGCTCTGATTACGTGGATTTTCAGCTTTGGAAATTCCAAAGTTTTCAGCTATGGAAGCATTCCAAGTGAATCTCATCACCAGTCAGGTCTTTTTGTTGTTATTGGCACAAAATATTTTATATTGCTAGTTACATAGAGTGGTAAGTAGAATTATCAAAAAATAGTTTAGTAGGAGAAAATTTGTGAAAATTGTTATATTTGTTATATTTTCCATATATGGAGATATTACTGGTGCCCGCTCTAGCAAATAGATGATTAACGGGAAGATAGTGATAGTGATAGTGTTATATTTTACAATGGTATTATTAAAATCGAGAGCTGCTACTGGCTCTCACTGTGCCCAGACGCTCATGAGGTGCCCAGGAGGGATGGCAGGTTCTAGCCCTGGCCCACCACCCCAGCAGAGCCTCACAACAAGCCAGACGACCCCCACTCCATGAGGACCTCCATTTTTCCACATCTGGACTTCCCCCTTGTCAGAACTCCACCCAGCAAACCAGCCTATCACAGCCCGGCTTGCGCGGTTCATCAATAAATGCTGGATTTTGAGATGACTACAAGAGTATGCTACCTGCACGCCAGAGCCTGGCAAGCTACCCATTTATTATTTGATATGCCAGATACCAGTAACAATTATAGACCTCATTCCCATGACCTGATGGAATGGTTTGAGGCTCTTTATGTTCCTGGAGCAAGCAGGTGTCCTTGGGCTCTACTTGCATGAGGCAGGTCATATGGAGATGTTACTGGTGCCCGCTCGAGCAAATCGATGATGAACGGGAAGACAGTGATACAGTGATTATTAAAATCATTGTAATTTACTGAGCTGTTAGTTGAGCTTCCTCTATTATTGTTTTCACTTATTGAGCTTAGTGGGCTTTTATGCTACTTTTCCATCTAATTTGCTGTGCTCCTACTGGGCTGTCAGCATTGTGGAATTTGGATCTATAGGAGCTTCAGGATCTGTAGAACTGGGATGGTTCTCAACCCACCTCCCTCCCAGGGGCGGTCCCAGAGTTTTCAGTCCCAACACAGGTGAACCTGTGAGTTTAATCAGCCTGGCATCTCTTCCAAGCTTAGACGTGAAGCTGTGAAGCTAGGCCGTTTATGTGTCAGGAGGCTATGGGATGTGGGTGTGGGTTCTGGGGCTTCTGGCAGTAAGAAGAACAGTGTACCTGGTGTTTGGTCGAAAACCTGGGCAGTAGGGGCCGGAGCGATAGTCCAGCGGGGAGGGCGTTTGCCTTCTCAGCGGTTGACCCGAGTTTCGATCCCCCAGCATCCCATATGGTCTCCTGAGCACCGCTAGGAGTAATTCCTGAGTGCAGAGCCAGGAGTAACCCCTGAGCATTGCTGGGTGTGACCCAAAAAGCAAAAATAAAATAAAAATATGTATTATTAAAAAAATAAAATCTGGGCAGTAGACTTCTGGAGCGTGTGTGTGCATGTATGTGTGTGTGTGAGAGTGTGTGTACATGTATGCATGTGCTTATAAACATGGGATAAGAGGCTTCTTCCAAGTAGGCCCAGCAAACCTGTGGAATAAGTGATATATCTCAGATTTCTTACTGCCTCTCTTAGGTCACTTGCTTCTACCTTCCAGATATCCTATGGTTTTGCTGACCCCTCAGCAGATGGTAGCTTAGTCCCTCTGAAGCTGTGGTGTGTTGTAAATTCTTAGGTAATCTTTCAGATTAAAAAGTATTCAATGAGGGCATGGGGGACTGGAGCACTAGTACAGTGATATTACTGTGTGTAAGGCATTTGCCTTGCACATGGCCGACCTTAGGTTCGATCCCTGGCATCCTATATATGCTCCCAAATACCTCCAGGAGTGATCCTTGAGTGCAGAATCAGGAGTAATCCCTGAGCACTGAGCATCCTGAGCATTTCCAAGTGCAGCCAACACACACACACACACACACACACACACACAAAACACATTATTCAGTGGAGACCAAAGAGAGACCAGTGTACTGAGTAGAAAGTCCAGGTTCTAGTACAGTATGGTGCCTCAGCACCAAGGGATCAACCCTTAGCACAGAGCCAGGAGTGGACCACTGGGTGTGGCCCCCAAACCCAAACCTAGCCAAACTGAAACAAAGTAGTAAGGATTTGTCTGAGTTGAATTGCAGGTTTCGGGACAGGCAATTGGATGTGGGAGCTCTTTCTGGGAGGGAGAAGTCTAATATTACTGTGTGTGTTTGTGTTTGTGCTTCCACAGCTGGCCTGTGCTTCTCCCTCCCCCCCCCCCATCACAGGTCTGCCCCCTCCTCCCGCCCAGTCCCCTGAGTGTAAGACCCACAGCGCTCTCAGCATGTGGAGTGGATGCATATGACAAACAGGTCCTGTTCAATGCTGGCGGCCTTTGTTTTCAGGGGAGAATGATGTCAGTGGCCCCATTTTCAGTGCGGGGCTCACGGCAGAGGCAGGCTCAAGAGGCTGGCAGGGCGGCTTTGGAAACTGCGAGTTCGTCATGGAAACGCTGACAGGGCTTCAGCGCTGCTTGCAGGTGCCACCAGAGTGCCCCCCTCCCCAAGTGAATTCTCTTGTTTCCTGTCCCTGATCCCCGGAAAGGCAGATGGCCATTAGGGAATCTGGAAGTGGGGGTGGGGTCCTTACCCAGATGGAGGCTGTGTCCCTTTGGTGGTGGTCTTTAGATTTCTGAAGAGGGAGCAGGGGATGTTGGCGCCCCTTTCAATCTAGGAAACAGCTCTGAAGGCAGCAGAGAAAAGGTGGAAGAGAGAGGAGAGGGAGGGGAGGAGGGGAGGGGAAGGGAAGCGGAGGGGGGGGGGGAGGGAGGGGGAAGGGAGGGGAGAATCGCAGGTGATGGAGCATCTAGGCTTTACCTTCATAACTTTGTCACTATTGGTTGACCCAGTGAATTATAAAGATCACTTATCTGTTGCAGAGAAGGAAATGATAGCTCAGTTTATTGGAAGGCAAGGTGGCTGGGCAATGTGGAGACAAGGAAGCTTCCCCTGACTCCACTATTTTCAGGGGTATGAGACCCTCCCCCACCGCCCTCAGCAGGGCCCAAAGGCCCTCCGAAGTGAAGGGAAAGGCTTTGAGGTGGTCATGATACCCAAGAGAGTCATGTTCTTTCTCCTTTCCAACAGGGCCCCAGAGAAGGACCTTGGCTATGAAGCCCACAGGGGATCCCAGGAGGTGGGGGTTGGGAGAGGATTGGAAAAAGGAGAAGGTGTCTGGTCTGTGGGAAGTTTCTGTTTGGTGCAGCATGGACAGTTCCTTGGGACTCTCAAGTTCGCCAACAAGGTGGGAGAGCACTCTGCCCATGAGTGGTCCGAGAAAGAGGACACGCATTCCGGGATGCACAGACCTTGCCAGAGCAGACCAGGCATCTCAGAAATCGAAACCCGGGCCCAGCTTGGAGTGGCAGAAGCTAGACTGTTGTATGTGCCTGCCTGGTCCCAAGCCTCCTCCTACAGCTCTTGCCCTCAGGGCTGCCTGTTTCCTGGGACTTTGGGGTGGGAGGTTGGGAACATCTCCTCTGGGAGGCTGGTTAGCCGTCCAGGGAGTTCAGCTCAGGCCCACTTTCTCCTTCCCACTAGGAGCCTGGGAGCTCAGGAGACATCCCAGGGCTGGCTTTGACACAATCTGCTGCTCGGAGCACCAGGCGACCAGTGCTGACTCCTCGCTCTTCCTCCGAGGTGTTGATAGTAACAGCAGACACGAGCTGCCAAGTTGGCAGGAGAACAGGGAGACTGTGCACTGCGCAATGAGGGGGCTGGGAGCAGCGAGCCAGCAGCGGAGGGCCAGGCCAGAGTGACAATGTGTTTATCCCGAGACCCAAAGGGTCCCTCTGACCTTGGTAGCAAGCATCGTGTAAGAGGGGGTCACTTGAGGAAGGGGAGCCCCAGGGGTGTCCCAGGGTGGTAGAGTGGGGTGAGGCATAGGGAGGCTTCCAGGGCTGGGCGCTGCCCCCAGGGGGAGGGGGCCCTTGGGGCTGGGCTCAGAGCCACCAGCCGGCCTGCTCCCTAGAGGAAAGGCGAGTGGACTAGCAGGCCAGAGAGGCAGCATGGACATGTACCTTTGCTCCTGCTTGTGTGAAACAGCCGCATTTCTAGAAGGTGGGGGCGGGGGTGAGAGAGGATGGGAGGAGTGGGGGAGGGAGGGATTGCTGGGCTCAGCAGCTGCCTCCTTCCAAAGAGGAACCCAGGAGGGCACCTGTGCTGTCAATCACGTGGGCTTGGGCTCTCAGACCCGGCACCCTATCTTGAGCCTCTGGGATTAACCCCCTACTTTAGAGCCTGTGGCAGCAGCCAAACTTATCCTCCCCATACCCATAAGACTCCATCCTAAGAACTTTGAGTACATGAATAAGCTTTAATATTTAAACAACTTTAGTACTTGGATTCTGCTATTATTACCGTTTTGTACTAAGAGGACCAGAGAGATAGTGGGAAAACAAGGGTTAAGGGGAGGGAGGCAGGCCCCTCTTGCCTTGCAAGTAGGCTGCACCTGTTTGATTCTCAGCGCCACAAAAGGCCCCCCCCCCCCTCACCCTTAACTTTTTTTTCTTTTGCTTTTTTGGGTCACATCTGGTAATGCTCAAGGGTTCCTTCTGGCTCTGCATCCAGGAATTACTCCTGGCATTGCTCAGGGGACCATATGGGATGCCGCAGATTGATTGGACCCTGGGTCAGCAGAATGCAAGGCAAATGTCCTACCAGCTCTACCATCCTCTGGCCCTATAATCCCTGAGTACCAGTGGGTGTTCCAAAACCTCCCCCAATACACAAAAAACAAACAAACAAACCAGTAACCAAGGCTCAGAGATGTTAAATAACTTACCTGAGGTCACAGAGCTTGTGAGTAGATAAATTGAATTGGAACCCAGCTGTGTGTCACCGAGGCCACCTGCTGCCCTCCTCGTGTGACTGAGCTCTTAGCACAGTGCCACAGGCTAGCTCTCACCATGATGCCCCCAGAGCCATTCCAGAGAGGGCTGTGGGCTCCCATCGTCCGGGGGAGTCCCCAGGAACTCTGAGTGGCCTGGGGCTGGCCTCCCTCTGCCTGGTTCAGGCTGGGAGGCAGCTTCTTCCTCTCCTGGAGCGAGCTGCTCCCGCCCTCCTCCGTCCCCTCCTCCAGCCTGAGCCAGGCAGAGCCAGTATAGCTGAGGAATTCTCAGCTTCCTCTAGTTATCCTCAGCCTGCAAAGAAAACATAGTCTGCTGTGTCTGCTGCCAGTTCCTCTCTGTGCCAGTCCCAGCCTGTTTGCTCAGTGCCAGCCCCGGTCTGTGCTGCAGATCCAGCGCAGAGCCCAGTGCTGGACTCCAGTGCCCTGGACCTCCGGGGCACTAATGCGAGATGGATGGAGGAGGGTCGTTCACAGCTGTGAGGACTGTGAGTTACACTCCCTGCGCAGCTGCATCTGCATTCTCGTCCTTGGCGGGAGACGGTCCGGACCTGGGAAGTGGGTTCCATAGAGAAGCTCTGCAGATCAGTAATCAGCTCCGCAAAGAACACCCAACCACTTCTGCCCGCTTTCCTCTTAGGAGGAACCTGCAAATCAGGAACCAGCTCCTGCAAGCCCACCCAGCCACTTCTTCCACCCTTTCCTCTTAGGAGGACCCTGGGGATGAAGCCTCTGCTGCCTCCTGGGAGCTCTGAGGTGTCCAACCAGGCCCAGAAGCCCTTGCAGGCTGCCTTCCAGGCTTGGATTCCTCCTGGGACATTCAGTGCCAATGCCCAGGGTTGGGAGAAAAGGAGTTACAGTGTGGAGGTCTCAAAGTCACAGTTGGTGTATGTGTGTGGGAAGCATGGTGGCCTCTCAGGTCTAGGTTTACCCTCCCAGTAGTTCCCTGCAGGAAAGGTCTGAGGAGGGGAGGGAACCAAGGGGCTTGGGAAGCTAAGGCCAAAACCGCTGTAGCCGAGTGCGGAATGAAAAGGGATGCTGTCAGTGTCTTAAAAAAATAGTTTGGGGCCAGAGCGACAGTACAGCAGGTAGGGCGTTTGCCTTGCACCCAGCTGACTTGGGTTCAATCCCTGGTATTCCATGTGGCCTCCAAGCACGGCCAGTAGCAATTCCTGAATGTAGAGCCAGGAATAACTTCTGAGCATCTCCAGGTGTGGCCCCCAAAAGCAAAATAAAAACAAACAAACAAACAAATAAATATATGTATAAATGTATCACTTCACTTGTATCACTTGTCTTCCTGTTGTTCATCAATTTGCTGGAGTGGGCACTAGTAATGTCTCCATTCGTTGGGATTGAGGTCCATTATTGTTAGTGTTTTTGGCATATCGAATACACCACGGGTAGATCACCAGGCTCTACTGTAGCTCGGGGTTCATCTCAGGGGCCATGCAAGTTAAAAAAATATTCTGCTTTGTACTTAGAGAAAGCATCTTTTCAGAAATCTCAAAGGAATCTTCGTTCCCTGGGCACCAGCAGGAATACGGGGTCAGTTCTAAGGGAGAAAGATTCTGCCTGGCCTCCATCGCTTCTCTCTATGCCAATTCTCTAGGAAGCCTCTCTGGATGCTTGGGTCTGGGGGCCTCCTCTGCCTTGGTCTAGGGATATAGTGGGGAGACTGAGGCACCAAACCAGAGGAAAGGTGCTGAGGTGTTTCTAGATACCTGCAGAATGTGGTTACCTTATAGTTCAGAGGGCTGACTATCCTTTTGGTCTTTGGGGTTCCAAATACTGAACTTCCTTTGCCAGAGAGGTTGAAGTATCTGCTCAGCAGAGCTGAAGGATGGCCTTGCAGTCCACCGGCTGGCCCCTGGGGGTCCTGTGGTTAGTCACCCAGGTCTTTGTCCACAGCTTTCTAGCAATGCATTTCCTCTGTTAGGCCCTGTGGGACTCAGTGAAGATGGATGATGAGGAATCCAAAGGGTGGGGACAGGGGTAGACTCTGGAAGGGAGCAGCTCCCTCCTTCCACTCTGACACTGCTGGTTGCCTAGCAGCAGCCGGAAGAAAGGGCACCAGGAGGGGAGAAGCCAAGGACCCTAGCTGAAAGGAGGCGGAAGTTCTAAGGTTCAGAGCACGAGGGCGGAGCAAAGCTGACAGGCGTGGGCACCAGAGCCCCAGGGACAGGACCGAGGGACAATCTTCCCAGGGTGGGGTGGGAAGACAGGGACACATGTCAGGCACGGCCCCCTCAGATGCAGGAAGTGCAGGCCTTGCTGGAGGCAGCACATGTTAAGAAGATCTGTGAGACCCCTCTGTAGACCTCTGCAGAAATCCAGAATGGACCAGCAGTAGTGGGTCGAGGTTCCATTTCCCCAAGAAGGTCTGTGCTAGAGACGGGATGTGTTGACTCTTTATTTATTTATGTGGCTATCGATTATAATGCAGCTTCTCCACAGGCTCCTGAGGTCGCTGGAGTGGGAGGAGTTACCCGCTCTAGCCTGCGCAGTCAGGGGGCTGGCTTAGCTCAGCTTCCTCTTCTATTACCTTCTTCCCTTTCTTCAGCCCCCTCTTCCACCCTGCACACCTGAGGATTAGGTTCTCCTGTCTGGTCTAGTTCCCTCTTATCAGTTTCTAGCTGTTCTGGGTCTGCCCCTCTCTAGGACACACTCTTGCATCCAACACCCTGAGAACAGGGCATTTTTCTGAGCTCTAAAAGTCCTCTGAAATGCTTCCAGAAAAACTCTTTTGTTCTACTGAGAAGGACCAAGGCCAAGGGTAAGTGATTTCTCTAGCACTGTATAAAAGGAGAGGCAGAAGCTAGACAAGATGGGGCCTGACTTCGCCAGGGAAGAACTTCCCAGACTGCCAATCTCACCTTGAGCCCCTGTGTATTTGAACCCTTTCCTGCTTGAACCCCTGCGTGCTTGAATCCTATGTATTTGAATCCCTGAATGCTTGAATCCTATGGATTCAAACCCCTGTGTGCTTGAACCCCTGACTTTGGGCCTTCTATTTTTTTGCTTTTTGGGTCATACCTGGCGATGCTCAGGGGTTACTCCTGTCTCTACACTCAGGAATCACTCCTGGCGGTGCTGGGGGACCATATGGGATGCCAAGGATCGAACCTGGGCCAGCATGGGCCGGCCGCGCAAGGCAAACGCCCTACCGCTGGGCTATCGCTCCGGCCCCGGGCCTTCTATTCTTAGTACCTACTTTTCCTCTCTACATCCAGGTTGGAGATAACCCTGAGCTGGCACTTGCTCTCTGGGGGTTCCTGTCCTTCCCCACTTTCCCTGTAGTTTCCCAGCAGAATCTCTAAGTTTATTTTGGGATTGATGGACTCTTTTGTTCTCGGCTGCCCCACTCCAAAATAGGAGTGAGGCAGCCCTATCCACTCTGAGAAAATAAGGCTCGTGGCGGTCACTCTGAGCCTGAACAGCTTGGCCTGCCTATCTACGACCTCCTCATGGACCATCTTTTCTGAGGCCTCTCCCAGCCTGTGTACCCCAATACAGGCCATCTGGGACACAAGATGCATGCTCCTCCTTGTGAGATAATACAATTCTTCTCCTTGGCCCTGGCTCTGGGGCTCAGTCTGCTGGAGAGAAAGGATCAGCCTTTCCCAATGGGCTGAATTCAGGAGTCAGGCACCACAGTGCACCCTGCTCCAATGGCCTGACTCCTCATCTTTGGAGACCCTGCAGATTGACCCATCTGAGTGTAGGGCTATGGAATTGCAGCCATTGCTTGGGGCTGGGTGTCACTGTCTAGTGCATTTTGCCATTCAGTGTTTCAAGGTTGAACTCTAGCCCACTTGCTGGCTTTGTTGCTTCTGGCTTCTTTGTTCAGGCGTTGCTGCAGGAAATTCAAAGAGAATTCCAGACAAGCACCATGTTTCTTCCTGTGCCCCTACTGTTCTAGAATGACGTGCAGTCCAACTCCACACATCCAGAAAATCCACGTTCCATGCTTCTTCCCGGAATATAGCAGCTGCATTCACTGAACATTTCCTATACCAGTGACTGTGCTGTAGCTTTATAGTCACATCAGCAGTCTTCCTATTTCTCCTGAGGCTCATCCAAAGTGGAAAAGAGGAGTTGGAACCCGGGTCTCTGGTCTTCAGGGTGCGTACTCACAGCCACTATTCTAAGGCACACCTCAGAGAGATTGTGGTTTGGTTCTAGGACACGGTCATACATGGAGTAAATATCTACAATAAATGAGTCACAAGAATTCTTTCTTGGTTTCCCAGTAGATAGAAAAACTCTGTTGACTGTACAATAACATTTTCTAAATAGTAATGTACATACTTTAATTAGAGGTGACACAGATACGAAGCACATGCTGTTAGAAAAATGACATGATAGACCTGTTCAACGAAGGAGTGCTACAAATCTCCATTTATAAAAATATCCTATCTGAAGTGCACAATAAAATGAGGCAGGCTGTGTGTTGTCTTTCCAGAAAAGAAAAAAAAAATATCTACTATTTTATCTACATCTATGGATTTTTTTTTTCACTAGCTACTGACATCAGATAGCTTGATTTCCTTACTAGACTGTGAGCGTTTCAAAAGTTGGGGGTGGGGGTAACATTTGGCATATCTCCAGCACCAGGTCCAGTGCTGGCATAGGGCAGGGGTTCATTAAGTGTGTTTTGAACAAAAGGATGAATACACAGCAGAATGGACTGAATCCTAGCAAGGTCTACTGCCTGTCACAGTGGGGTAGGGCTTGGAAAATGCCTTCTGAAGGGGCCTGGTGTCACAATTCCTTTATAAGGGCACCAGGGGAGAGGAAGGGAGAGGAAGAGTTCCAAGATGAATGAGTCGGGAGCACATCCCCTGCCAGTCTGTGATTACAGAGCTTCCTTGTGCAGGCGCTGCTGGCAGTGTGCTGGGCGCATGTTTTAAGTTCTCTGGACTGGGAACTGTAGGTACTTCTGATGGCTTTGTGAATCTGACACCGCTGTGAAGGAAAAGAAGATGAGGCTAATAAAACCTCCGGCCAATGGCTTTACCAGGTGCTGGGCCTGCCTTGACCCTCTTGGCCAGGCAGAAGGAACCTTGCCGCGGACACTCTTGTCCAGGGCATGAGGACACTCTTGGCCAGGACAGAAGGAACCTAGCCACCTTCTCCACCTTCAGTTTTTTTTTTCTTTGCTTTTTTGGGTCACACCCAGCAATGCTCAGGAGTTACTCCTAGCTCTTCACTCAGGAATTGCTCATAGCGATGCTTGGGGACCATATGGGATGCCGGGTCATAGAATCCGGGTCGACCGCGTGTGCTAGGCAAAAGCCCTACCCACTGTGCTATCATTCAGGCCCCACTTTAAGTTATTATGGGATCAGGTACTTTATATGGAGTAACCCCCAGCAGGGTGGTCTCTGAATGGGTTTAACAACCATGTCTATTACATGGGTAAGGACCTGTCCCCCTTCCAGCTGAGGCTGACAGACAATGCTAAGGTTTATAGTACTGGGAAGACAGAGAGAGAGTGAGCCCAGAGAGTGAGCTGTGTCTGCAAAGGGTGGTTCATGTAGATGTGGGAGGCAGTGAGAGGACCCCCAGAGGGGAAATGTGGTTCCTGGGTAGGCTTGCTTTTGCCAAATTTTGCTTCAAGACTCAGCATTTTCGCGGGTGAAGTTTAGGATGGCCAGAACAGGCCCTGGTTGGGAGGTTCTGCCTTCATGGAGCCCACTCTGGTTGAGAGAAGTTGGGCTCCCACTTGTCATTCCCCATCTTATTCCCAAAACCCCTGCGTCCCATACATTCTCTTCCTGCCTGAATAAGATGGTCTAAAATCCTCATCGTTACATGGCTCTTCTACTGACACCTGTACTTCAAAGCCAAATACATCATTATTTCCTTCCACTCTTAAAACAGAAGGCAGAGGGGGGGGAAGCAGATTTTTTAAAGATTTATTTATTTATTATTTATTATTATTTTATGTTTTTGGCTTTTTTGGGTCAGACCTGGCAATGCTCAGAGAGTTACTCCTGGCTCTGCATTCAGGAATTACTCCTGACAGTGCTCTGGGGACTATATGGATGCCGGGAATTGAACCCTGGCCAGTCATGTGCAAGGCAATCTCCCTACCCAATGCGCTGTACTATTGCTCTGGCCCCAGAAGCAGATTCTTTTCACAAGGAATTGAAGCTGAGCTAGGCTTTGTGATCTGTGTAACACATAAGTTGTTAACTGCACCCCAGAAATTCCCCTCAAGCTTCTGACTATCAGACCTTTCCTCTCTTCAGTTCTGGGTCCTCATTCCCCGCCCCCTTTTTTTCTTTTTGGGGTTACGGCTCAGTGATGCTCAGGGGCTATCTTGGCTCTTCACTCAGAAATTACTCCTGGGGCCGGAGCGATAGCCCAGCCGGGTAGGGCATTTGCCTTGCACGCGGCTGGCTTATGCTGGCCCGGGTTCGATCCCGGCGGTCCTATATGGTCCCCGAGCACCGCCAGGAGTAATTCCTGAGTGCAGAGCCAGGAGTAGACCCCTGAGCATTGCCGGGTGTGACCCAAAAAGCAAAAAAAAAAAAAAAAAAGAAAGAAATTACTCCTGGCAGTGTTCAAGGGGCTATATGGGATGCTGGGGATCTAACCCAAGTCAGCCACATGCAAGGCAAAAGTCCTTCTTGCTGTGCTAAGGCTCTTTCTCTTCCTGCTTCCAGAAAGGAAATAACTGAGAGAGAGTCCGATTGCTTTAGAGCATTTGTATCCTCACTTCTGGGTAAAAGGCACTTCCTAGTGGTCACTTAGGACCCTGGGACCCATCTGACTCCTCTTGTCCTCCCTTATTCCTGCTCTCCCCATCCACCCCCCCCCCCCCACCCCCAAAAAAGTCACCTCAAGCGAGAATTCACTATAGAGTGCTTGCAGCCATTGTGTGGTGCATGTAGGGGAAGCGTCAGTGCTGTTTGGTCTTCCCGGGAAGGACAGTGAGTCCAGGTAACTGGTGGCTCAGAAGTCATTCATCTGGTCCTATCTTCTATCTTCAATTGATCTTATCTGACTTGGGGATGAGTCATCACTGGTCTATTCAGCCAAAACTTGTTAACTACTGACCATATGCCCATTTTTGCTCTAGGTGCTGGAGATCCACAGTGAACAAGACAGCAGGTTTCTTTTTTTTTTTTTTTTTTGGGTCACACCCGCAATGCTCAGGGATTTCTCCTGGCTCTGCACTCAGGAATTACTCATGGAGGTGCTCGGGGACCATATGGGATGCCGGGGATCGAACCCGGGCTGGCATGGGCCGGCTGTGTGCAAGGCAAACGCCCCTACCCGCTGGGCCCTAAGACAGCAGGTTTCTGATCAGAAGAAGGACACCATTGTTGGCATGCAATTATTTGAGGGTGGGATGGAAATGAATAGGGAGGTCAGAAGAGTTCAGAGACGGAGCTGGGAAGGTCTTTCAGGGAGGAGAGACTTAGCTCAGCTGAGGCTGGAGAATTGAGGGTAGCAAGAGAAGAGAGTTTCTGGGCCTGAGGACTAGCATGAATGATGCTCCAGAGGTTAGATAGTGCGCACTACATTCAGGAGCTGTGAGATGTACACAGCTCACAGGTGTGAGGTGCCGCACCTCACAACAGTGTCATGGTGGGCAGGCCCAGGGAGCAGGTGCTAAGAAGTGAGGCTATGAGAGATAGAACAGCAGAACACATGCCTTGCACACTGCCGATGGGTTTGATTTCAGGCATCCCATATGGTCTCCTGAGCCCACCAGGAGTGATTTCTGAGTGCAGAGCTAGGAATAAGCCATAAGCATTGTGAGGTATCACTTGTATCACTTGTCTTCCCGTTGTTCATCGATTTGCTTGAGCAGGCACCAGTAACAACTCCATACGTCCTGTCATATGCTAGTGTACCTAAGGGCATCTGCTCGCTCCAGGAACACGAAGAGCCTCAAACCATTCCTTCAGGTCATGGGAATGAGGTCTATAATTGTTACTGGGTTTTTGGCATATAAAAAATACAACACGAGTAGCTTGCCAGGCTCTGCTGTGTAGGTGGTACACTCTCAGTAGTAGGCTCTCATCTTGAGCTTTAATGATGAACCTCAATAGGGAGAGATCTGCTTTTCTCTTTAGGTGGAGCTCTGAGAAGCTGTGGAGTTCAAGTTTTGAGAATGACTGACCTCATGGTGTGGGGGTTCCCCTGGCTTCTTGCTAGGCACACTGGGATGACAGGCCATGGCTAGAGCCTGCCTAGAACTGTATACAGTATATAAATGTGAAAGATCCTGGGAAGGACCTGGTCTTAACTTCCAGTATTATCTAAGACTGTCGTGTGGTGTTAAGACTGTCAACACCGGAGAGAGACACTCCGGTGTTGCTGGTGCAGCTGTGGGTCTGGAGTGTCTCTCTTCCAGGTTTTCTGGCTGTGGAGGTTGGGAGTTTGCAGCCACACCTTCCGACATGGAGGTGGAGGAATAAGCATTGTGAGGTATGGCCCCCAAACAACAGAACAGAAAAGAGCTGGTGCTGCCTTACGAAGGGTTTGAACAGTACACATAAGTCAGTGAACTTTGTCCAAGGACAATGACAAATTGCTAAACATGTTTAAGATGTATGCCACATCCAGATTTCTGTTTAGGAAGATCATTTTGCTTTTGTGTGAAGTAGTGCTGCTTTATAACTTTTTTTTCTTTCTTTTTTTTTCTTCTTCTTTTTTTTTTTTTTTTTTTTTGCTTTTGGGTCACACCCTGCAATACTCAGGGGTTACTCCTGGCTCTGCACTCAGGAATTACTCCTGGTGGTGCTCGGGGACCATATGGGATACCGGGGATCGAACCCGGCTGGCATGGCGGCCGCGTGCAAGGCAAACACCCTACCCGTTGGACTATTGCTCCGCCCCAAGTAATACTTTTTTAATAGATTGAAAACAAGTAGAGATTGCACTAGGATATTTTCAAACTTCCCATAAAGAAAATTCCAGACTTAAATGGCTTCATTTGTGAATTATGACTAATATTTAAAGAATTCAGAACAGGGGCCAGAGCAATTATACAACAGGTAGGGAACTTGCTTGCATGCTGCTGACCCAGGTTTGATCCCTGGCACCCTCTATGGTGCCCTAAACCCACCTGGAGTGATTCCTGAGCACAGAGCCATGATTAACAATGAGCAGGGCGGCCTCCTTAAAAACAACAACAACAACAAAGCAACAACAACTGTTGGATAACAGATTTAGCTAATCTAGGAGCTTTGGTGTTTTGCCCACTCACAGCTTAATCTATTTAAGCCAAGGTTCATTCTAATGAGATCTCCCTTCTATGTAAACACTGCTAGAGGGTGTGGCAGTTACAGAAGTCACCTTGACTGAATAACTTCTGACTTATACATCTATTAAGACTTCTATGTTTTTTATATTGGGCACAGTTCCTCTTTATACCCACTGCACCCAGCGTGGGACAGTTAGAATTTACCAGGAGACTACCATCCTGGCTATGTTGAGACTATAGGAAGACTATAGGAAGGATCATGCTAGTTTGCTCTCAAGCAGGCGAGTGTGACCCTTTCGGCATACGGAGAACAAGATACTCAGAGTCACCCTGGTGCAGATAATAAATAAGAAGAACCTTGTGGGTACCATCTAGATTACATGAAGCTCATGAAATTAAGATGTATTACTTTATAACAGCCCTCTCTCCCTCTCCAGTGTTTTACATAAGAGATAATCTCGAGAGAGATTAGTCCTTGGCATAACCTTTAGTTTATACCTGCAATAGGGTGTGGCACTGCTCTTCTACACTCTGTTATAGAGTTCTTTGTTGACATGACCCTCCCGGTTGGATTACTTTGGTGTATATAAGGGGACCGGTTTTTGGCTCCTCGGCTTTTGGCTCCTTGGCTTTTGGCCTTTTCGCTTTTGGCCTTTTGCTCCTTCTTTGGGTAGGACTCCTCCTCGGGTGAGATCCCCTCTCTTTGGTGGGAGACTTAGGCTCTTTTGTATGGTCTAAGTTCGGACCAGAGCTAGAGTTCTTTCGTTATATTGGATTGCGGTGGTAGAGCTTTTGTACTATTAAAAGCCTTTTTTTGGAATTGTGCCGGACTCTTGAGTTTTCATCCGTTCCCCCGGTGTCCTCGGAGGTAGAAGAGAACTTCTGTCCTGACACTGTCAAGGACCCCGCGGCATCCCCAACAAACAACAAAAATATCATATTACATAGATGTAAAAATCCTAAACAAAGCACTAGCAAAACATTCTAGTTACATATAAAAAGAATTGTGTGTCCTCATTGAATGATTTACCCCAGGACTTCAAGATTAATTCAGTATTTGTGAATCAAGCTAGTCTCATATTAATAGAGTAAAAAAAGTACATGGCCATCTCAATAGACACAGAATGAATATCTGAAAAAATTCAGCATCCTAGTTATTGAAGAGAGCGCTCAACAGGTTGGAGGGTCTGCTTTGCATACAGGGAGGCTGAAGGGATTTGAGCTCAGGCACTACATGGTCTCCCCACATCTCACCAACTTCACCAGAAGTGACTCCAGGACAGAGTCAGGAACAGCCTCAGAGCACTGCTGAATCTCCCTAATTGGAAAAGTAATTCAATACCCTTTCATGATCACTGTCACTATATCACTGTCTTCCAGTTCATCATCGATTTGCTCGAGTGGGCACCAGTAACATCTCCATATGCCCTGTCTCATGCAAGTAGAGCCCAAGGGCACCTGCTTGCTCCAGGAACATAAGGAGCCTCAAACCATTCCATCAGGTCATGGGAATGAGGTCTATAATTGTTACTGGTATCTGGCATATCAAATGATAAACGGGTAGCTTGCCAGGCTCTGCCGTGCAGGTAGCATACTCTTGTAGTCATCTCAAAATCCAGCATTTATTGATGAACTGCGTGGGCGCTTGCAGCTGTGCAAGACGGGCTGTGATAGGCTGGTCTGCTGGGTGGAGTTCTGACGAGGGGGAAGTCCGGTGTGGAAAATGGAAGCCCTCATGGAGGCGGGGGTCATCTGGCTTGTTGTGAGGCTCTGCTGGGGTGGCAGGCCAGGGCTAGAACCTGCCATCCCTCCCGGGTGCCTCATGAGCAGTTGGGCACAGGGAGAGCCAGTAGCAGCTCTGCCCATGTCTGACCCTTTCATGATACAAACAAACAAACAAACAAACAAACCTCCCATCCTGGAAGTCACCCACACACCTCTACTCTGGGAGTGCCAACTTACCTCTTTTTTTTTTTTTTGGGTCACACCGGCAATACTCAGGGGTTTCTCCTGGCTCTGCACTCAGAAATTACTCCTGGCGGTGCTCGGGGACCATATGGGATGCTGGGGATCGAACCCTGGCGGCATGGGCCAGCTGTGTGCATAAGCAAACGCCCTACCCGCTGAGCTATCATCCGGCCCTTACCTCTTTTTTAAATGGCTTTACTCTATGGGAGTTGCCTGCATCCCAACTTGGGGTATGTAATTACTTTGTTTTACTTTCCTGGGCTCTCTTTCTCCCTTTTCATTAATAAAATTTTTTGGGGGCTAGAGAAATAGGGGACAAGGCAGTGGCCTTTCATGCATCTGACCCCAGTGTGAATCCTGATACCACAAATGGTCCTAGCACTGCTAGGAGTGATCCCTGAGCACAGAGCAAGGAGTAAGCTTTGAGATTACCAGGTGCTTTTCTTAAAACAAAATAAAAAATGCTAGCTAACCTACCAATAGATGCAAACTTCTACAACTTCACAAAGAGTACCTGCAACCCTCTTCCTTCATCTCTAACATTGTTCTGTACCTCAGGTCAAGAACAAGACGACTCCTAGTATGTAGCTCAGTGAAAGAGTGCTCTCACTAATTCTATGCAACACTAATGAAAGTTTTAGCCAAGACAAGAGGCAAGAAAATAAAATAAAAATCATTCAGATTTGGGGGGAGGAGCAGGGGTGGGGAGGAAACTGAGGACATTGGTGCTGGGAAATATGCACTGGTGGAGGGATGGGTGCTTGGAACACTGTATGACTGAAACCCAATCATGAACAACTTTGTAATGATCTATTGCATGGTGATTCAATTAAAAAATGAAAGAGGGGCAGAAGCAATAGCACAGCGGGTAGGCCGCTTGCCTTACATGCAGTCAACCCGGTTTCGATTGCTGGGTGTGACCCAAAAAAAAAAAAAAAAAAAAAAAAAAAAAGCACAGATTGGAAAGAAAATTATTTTTATATTTCCAAATATGAGTTAGAATCTCACTAAATTCAAGATAATTTAAAATAGTATTAAAATGTATTTGCCAAGAGAAATTCAAGATACAAGTTCTGAAAAAAAATTATATATACATATACAGAGTTTTGTATGTTTTGGTATGCTACCCACACGGCAGAGCCTGGAAGCTACCCGTGTCGTATTTGATATGCCAAATACCAGTAACAATTATAGATCTCATTCCCATGACCTGATGGAATGGTTTGAGGCTCTTTATGTTCCTGGAGCAAGCAGGTGCCCTTGGACTCTACTTGCATGAGACAGGACATATGGAGATGTTACTGGTGCCCGCTCGAGTAAATCGATGATGAACGGGAAGACAGTGACAGTGATAGAGTTTTGGACCACAACAGATAGTACTCAGAGTTTACTACTGGCCTCGAGCTCAAGAATCACTTCTGGCAGGCTCAGGGGATGTTATGGGGTATTGGGTATTAAACCTAGTTCAGCTACATGAACTAGGTTTAATACCCAAGGCAAGTATCCTGCTTGTTCGGGGCTCAGCAGGGTCCCCAACAGATATTGGGGTTTGGCAGGTCCCCAGGCACATCAGGGCTGATGACCATCCCCGCCCCCATCCCAACAGAGGGGTAAAGGAACAAGACCACGGTCTTGAAAGTCTAAAGCTCTTTCCTTTAATCTCTCCTCACTCACTCTCTCCATACACACCACCAAGTCAAGTCAAGTCTTCTAGAGACATATACTTACAAAAGGTTGGGGAAGGAAGTTACAAAAAGGTAATGGACCTGGGGCCGGAGCGATGGCCCAGTGATAGGGCGTTTGCCTTGCACGCGGCTGGCCTGTGCCGGCCAGGGTTCGATCCCCGGCATCCCATATGGTCCCCCAAGCACTGCCAGGAGTAATTCCTGAGTGCAGAGCCAGGAGAAACCCCTGAGCGCCGCTGGGTGTCAAAAAAAAAAAAAAAAAAAAAAAAGGTAATGGACCTTAATCCCGAAAAATTGAGGTGATAAAAGCTTCCCTCCCAGGAGCAAATCATTGGGGAATTTGCCCCTAGAGATGGATCTTGTCCTGGGCTATAGGCCACCCAGGACAAGGGTGGGATCCTGGCATGTTGTTTTCTCCTTTCCTTAGCTGGAAAAAAAATCATTTTAGTAATATTTCTAGTCATTTTGTATAAACACAGTAAGAGATACAGGCTTTTTCTTTTTTTTTTTGGCGGGGCTCATAACCAACCATGCTCAGGGGTTAGTCCTGGCTCAGTACTCAGGAATTACTCCTGGCAGTGCTTGGGGGACCATTGGGGATGCTGCGGGATAGAACCCAGGTCAGCCGCATGCAAGGCAAACATCCTACCGGCTGTACTATTGCTCCAGCCCCAGGACATTTATCTACCCCTGGGATTGAATTTATAGGGTGACTATTACTGGGGGATATCTCGCCATATAGCCCATACTACATTCTTCTCGCCAGATTCTTTTTCCTAATCCCAACAGGGTCCTTAATCAGTTAGTTGCATATTTTTGGGTCACGACAGAGTTTGCTCCATGACTGTACTCATAGCTTATAATATTGCTCAGGACATTTAGTCTGTCCCATGTTGAGGCCAGGGTAGCTTACTCATGGCTTGCCCTGTGTCCATTCAGTCCCACAATGGGACCCTTCTTTTGTGTTGTAAGGAATTAGAATCAATCTAAGGACAACTGAGGTTTTAAGTTAGGAAGTATGATAGATGCCCAGGAGTAACAAATTCAGTTTATTATCTCCTATATTACAAATGCATAGCCTTAACAGTCTTCCTATGTCTACAAAAAAGAATAAGAATATGTAAAGGACATATATGAAAGAGAAAAACGTTTCATTTATAATACAAAACTCAGGGCTGGCAAGTAGGAGGCAGAGGGCTGTGAACAAAGGGTAATCCAAAACTACCTGGGGGTATACTGTCTTTCTGCCCCAAATCACAACGTCCTATTAAAAGAAATTAAAGAAGACCCAAATAAGTATTTGTTCACAGGTTAGAAAACTTAATATTGCTAATATAGCAATATACTCCCAGACTCAGCTATGATTCAACATAAATCCCATATAAATTCAGCTGGCATTTTTGTTTGCTTTTGGGCCACACCAGGGTGTGCCCAGAGCTTACCCTTGACTTTATACTCAGGAATCATTTCTGGCAGTGCTTGGAAGACCATATGCAGTGTTGGAGATTGAACCTGAACCCAGGTCAGTCACGTGTAAGGCAAGAATCTTACCCACTGTATTATTTCTTTCACCCATGGAATTTTTTAAAAAAAATAGAAATTGATAAACTGATCCTGAAAGTCAAATACAAGGATGCCAGATTAGATAAAATTTTGAAAAAGAAGAGCAAAATTATAGAACTCAAAGGACAGGAAATTATTCACTTTAGATAGCAACTTGCTCTGGATAGGAAGGACCCAGAGTAAATAATAAGTATTGCTAGTTCTGGGGAGAGAGACAGAAGAACTAGCCGGACATAGTTCTCTGAGTAGAGGAAGCTATGGTGTATCCTTCCAAGCAATATCTTTTTGTCATTAATGGGCACGATCAGCTTAATCAATACCAACAAGTATTTTCCAAGTTAAAGGAACTGTACAAGGTCTCACATGTAAGAGATAATATTTGTTTGAAAAAACTATAGACAAGCATAATATTAATAGCTTTAATAGAACTGGGTCCACAGTAAGTCTGGCTACTATCTAAGCATAGAAGAGTATGTTTCCATGGGCTCAGGGAAGACTTCATAAGGGACACTCAAATCCAAGAGTCAGCAGGAAAGAAAGCTCAAACCTCACAGGCTAGAGAACCACATGAGCAAAGGTGTGGAATCTGGGTGTAGGGAAAACCCCAGGCAGTTGAATGGCGTTACTAGAGCATGAAAAGTGTGAGGGGAGTGTGGGGGAGAGAAGGCTGAGATGTATTTTTTTTTCTGAGCTGAGATAAAGGAAGTGCCTGGATTTTGATAGAATACCGTACTATGAAGAACACTGCACTGTGGATTTGGGAGAAGGAATCAAGCATGAAGGCAAGGAACTAATTGGAATAGAAGAGTGATGTGAGACTCTCTCTCTCTGTCTCTTATTTTTCGTGTGGTCACACTGGTTGTGCTCAGGGCTTACTCCTGTTTCAGGGATCACTCCTCGTGGGGGTTGGGGAACCTTATGGGGTGCTAGGGATCAAATGGGTCAAACACATGCATAGCAAGTACCTTACCTGCTGTACTCTCTCTCTCTGACCCCTGATTCTCATCATGAGAATGAAGATTTCATAATAAAAGAAGGGATGAACTGGAGAAAGTGCTAGACAGGGACAGAAACAAAAGCAAAGGTCTTACAGGTTCCTGGCACACTGGGTGAAAATACAAAATGTAGGGAAAGGGAGTAAATTTGGGAGATGTTGCTGATGGCTGACATTTATTAATCACTTATATGTGCCAGACATTGTGCTAAGAGTTTGCACGCACCTTTGTTTAGAAGTCTCACATAGCCATCCTGGGGCTAATCCCATTTGAGGGTCACTTCTGGAGGTACTGGGAGACTATGGATCAAATTGAGCTTCTTCCCACATACATAGCATGCACTCTGGCCCATTGTTCTCTCTCTCTCTCTCTCTCTCTCTCTCTCTCTCTCTCTCTCTCGCTCCCCCCACCCCTCCTTTGACTCTCCTGTTTTCTTATACTGTGAGTAGATTCTACTAGTTTCAACTGTGAGATGTGAAATAGTGTGGCTAGATCTGCACAGCTGGTAGAGTGGTGAAGAGATATGAATCCGGGACTCTGGCTCCAAGCCAATGTTCTTAATGAGTGGCTGTGTGTGTATGTAGAGTCTGAAGAGCCTGTGGGACCCGCAGATGACAGAGGTATGGGCTTTAGGGGTGCTATCAGGGCTTAGACCATGGTGAACTGTCAATGTAAACAAGACTACTTAGGTTTAGCGCATTCCAGGACACAATGACTTTAACAAAGTAGGGGGTGGTTAGAGGGTAAGAGACCACCCTCTTACCCAATGAGACAAAACCAAAGTCACCTCTGATTTTCAAATCTGGAGTCATGAGTGCTAACCTGGCATCAGAGAACCGGGCCATCATGAGCAGTGTAGCAGCTTCAAGGAAAAGCATCCACCCCAGTTAAGTCGACATATTAATTATAACAGTTACTATGTTGCATAGTAATTATCCTAAACAGTAAGCATTTTACATAAATAGCAGTAATTAGTATAGCACAAGTTTCCCAAACTGAGTCCTGTGGAATAGTAGTTCCTGGAGATGTTTAGTAAATGTTTGGATAAAAAAAGGAGCTTTGGAGTCGGGAAGCGCCAGTGTAATTTAGATAGAACTGAACCCCTGGCTTACACTTTTCTGTTAGGAGGCAGGACAGTGGGATGGCGAGGACACGGGTTCTGGGAACAGGAGCCTGGAGCTGAATCTGCCACTGACGAGCTGGAGAGTTTGGGGCAAGTTATGGAAAACGCTCAGAGGCAGTTCTCTCATCTGTGGGAAATGGTGATACCCTCTGCTTGTTCCTGGAATTAAATGAAGTAACAACATTTACACAATTAGAATAGAGCCTGACAGAGTCAAGTCTCCATGAACATTACCACCTATAAACCAGTATTATACGGATTATAGGGATGTTATTAACATGTATCCCTATAATCTTGTTTTTTTTTTTTTTTTTTTTTTTTGCTTTTTGGGTCACACCCAGCAATGCTCAGGGGCTACTCCTGGCTCTGCACTCAGGAATTACTCCTGGCGCCGCTCGGGGACCATATGGGATGCCGGGGATCGAACCCAGGCCGGCATGAGCTGGCCGCGTGCAAGGCAAACGCCCCTACCCGCTGGGCTATCGCTCCGCCCTATCCCTATAATCTTGGCTCTCACTCTCACACACATTGAAACCCATTTTTCTTGAAAGTTAAAAAAACATTTTTTGGGGGTTACCACACCCTGCGATGCTCAGGGATTACACCTGGCTCTGTACTGGAAATTACTCCTGGTGGTGCTGGGGGGGGGGAGGGGGAACCATAGCGGATGCCAGGAATCAAACCTGAGTAGGCTGCATACAAGGCAAATGCCTGGCCCACTGTGCTGGCCCCTGACCTTTGGGTGTTAGAGGGGCTAGAAGCTCAAGACCCTTGGAGAAAGATCGTATTGGATTTTCTCTTTTGCAGTCTAAAGATTAATTCCCTATCAGGCCTAGAGTCTAAACTGTCCTTCCCTCATAATCCCCTCCCTCTGTTTCCATAGGGGCCCCCACCCCCACCCCATTCTCTCACAGGGATGCTGACATCAGAATACCCAAGAGGCGACGGAATACCTCCATTGCCTATTCGCTGAAATCATCTTGACTGAGGTAGGGAGATGACAGGTGGTGGAAGGTGGCAAGAGGGGAGGAGTTGACAGCTTGCCTCTGACACATAATGAACCCCAAATGATGATGTCCTAGTCAGAGTGGCCAGGCACACCTGGAGTTCCCCAGCACACTGAAGGGGGAAGAGGTGGGATGGGGACTTCTTAATCGTCACCGCGGGGCGTGAACATCTGGCACCTAGTACTCTCAGCCCAAGAGGTAGACACTTCCTTCGTGAATGCTTTAAAGCGGGTGGGGAGATAAAGCAGAATTTCCTGCGCCCACAGTGGGTGGGCAGGAGCAGCAGCAGGCACTGGCCCAGACCACAGCCTCGAGGTTGCCTCCTGGCCGCAACTTCCAGCGAAGCTAGGCCTGTCCCAGAGGCCATTTGGAAAGCCCCTTTTCTGTACCCTAGTTCTTTTCTTTAAGAGGAGAGCAGAAGGGATGATGCCAGCTCACAGCTCTGGTGTGCCGTATTCGCATCTCTAGAGGGTTCTTTCCATCCTCCTCCTAGCCCTGTCCACAACAATGGGCAGACTGACCCTGCAGCAATGGCAGGCGTTCACCTCCAGCCCAGGGTCCCTGGACCAGAGACACGTCCCGCAATGGTGCCAGGGTCCCTGGACCAGAGACTCGTCCCGCAATGGTGCGGAGGTGCGGTCTGGCTTGCTCAGCTATAAGGTCCAGCTAGCTGCCCTGAGACTCTGGAACAAAGGCTGGGGTGGGATCTTCCCCAAAGTGCGGGGTAGAGGAAGGAGCCCTTCACCCTTGAACTTGGGACTGGGGTGGGATGGGACGTTGGGGGGTGTGGTGGTGGCTTAAACAGTTCTGTCTGAGACAGTGGTCACTCACTCCCCCTTCCCTCCCACCCTTTTCCCGAATGGAGCATCGCTCGTTCCTTTCCCAGAAGAGCTTGGGCTCTGAAATCTCCATCCCATCTCTTCCTTTATTTTTTCAGGCTGAGATCCTGGTGCCCCTCGACCCCCCCACTTTCCCGCAGCCCCAGGTGACGGGGGTCCGCGTTCTTCTCTTTTCTCCAGCGAAGGCCCCGCTCCCCCCCCCCCCGACGCTGCCCGCTCCGCTCCCCCACCCGCCTGGCCGCCACCCCGGAGGCATTGTGGGACGAAACAAGATGTGGGGCGAGAGCGGCGCGGGGAGAAGCCCGCAGTGCGGGGCCGGCCGGGCGCAGCCAATGGCGAGCGCGGACGGCGGCGCGCGGCGGGGGGCGGGGCGGGGCGCTATTTGAGCGCGGGGGGGCCGGCGCGTCGGCCGGGCTTAGCGGCAGAGCGGAGCGGAGCTGCGAGGTGCCAGCGCGGAGCAGGCGGGCCGGCGGGCGCGAGGCGGAGCGCAGGCGGCCGGGGAAGCTCGAAGGGCGGACGGCGGCGGTGGCGAGCGCAAGGCCCGGGCCCGCGGGAGCCGGACACCGCGGCGGCGGCGGCGGGGGGGGCTGCAGCCGGAGCCGAGAGAACACCGCCCTTGCCGGCGCCCTTCCTCAGGCCCTCGCCGCTCCCCTCCACAAGCCCCGCGCGGACTCGCCTCGGTGAAGGTGAGCGGCGGCCCCGGGGGCCCAGCGGCGCCTCCTCGCCTCACGCGCCGCTTCTTCGCCTCACGCGCCGCTTCCCCGCCTCACGCGCCGCTCGCGCTGGGCCGGCTGCGGCGTCGACCACCCCGGCGCCCCGCCTTTCCGAGCTGCGCCACCCGCTGCCGGCGCGACCCCGGCGCCGCTGGAGAAGCCCCTCTGGCCGCGGAAGCGCGGCTCGGCCCCCGCCCCCGTCCCGGACCCCCGCGAGCCGCCCGGTGCTGCGTGGAGGCCTCGGGAGAGCGAGGGGTGGCGGCGAAGCTCGGGCGTGACGCGGCCGCCGCCGCCGCCGCCTCCCTCTGGGGCGTCCTTCCTGCGGCGAGGACGCCCCCGTCACCCCGCGCCGCTGGGCTCGGGGCCCTGCGGACCTGGCCGGGGTGGGGAGGCGGCGGCGGCGGCGGTCTCCGGCCCTCGGGGCTGCCCTTGAGGCCCGCAGCTCCCCGGGGAGGGGCTGGTGTCCGGAGACGGCACCCGGGAACGGGCTCGGGGAGCTGCTGCGGGCGTGTGTGTGGGGGCGCCGGGCCCCTGGCCGGTGGGCCTGGGTCTGTCGTGGGGGAACGTTCAAAAGCCCATGGCGGGGTGGGGGACTGGCGGTGAGATACCCCGGGGTGGCCATTCCGGTTTTGAAAGGCGCCCCTGCTCGTGACTGAGCCGCTGGCCAGGGTCCCTCGGGTCAGTTCCCCGCGGGCCCAGATCTTTGCTTCCTCCCCTCCCCCTCAGTACCCCTTAGCTCCTCCGGAAGGGCTCGGCACCACCCTGTCATTGGCTCACTGACTTCTTGGGCACCTGCTGGAAATAGGATTCCCCTTTTATTACCCCAGGGGGTCCGGGGGTAAAGAATCCAGAACCTTGTAGTCACAAGACTAACCTTACGTAATGGCGGGCTCCCTTCTGGAGAGTAAGGTGCCTTTTAATTACTCTAACAAAATTGTGCCTTTGGACTTAGGGGACGAGGCAGTGGAACAGGTGAGCTTACTGGGGAAATGGTGCCAGTTTCAGAGTTTCTGCAATTGACCAGGCCCCACCTTGCCCGGCCTTTGTAAACAGTCCAGTCTTCTGAGTGGTGACCTGGCCTGGGCCACCAGGTGACACTCCTTAAGGCGGAACCTAGCCTGGTGCTGCTGTCGTGCTGTATTCAAACCTGCTGAAGTTGGTGTTTTTTAAAGATACTCTCTTGGGGCCGAAGCGATAGCCCAGCGGGTAGGCCTTTGCCTTGCATGCAGCTGGCCCATGCCCACCTGGGTTCGATCCCCAGCATCCCATATGGTCCCCGAGCACCGCCAGGAGCCAGGGTAATTCCTGAGTGCAGAGCCAGGAGTAACCCCTGAGCATTGCCGGGTGTGACCCAAAAAGCAAAAAAAAAAAAAAAAAAAAAGATACTCTCTTGCCCAAGGTCATATGGGCAGTCAGAGTCAGGCCTTGAGAGTTCTGACCTTTCCTCAGTACCTGATGGTGCTCATAGACTTCTGAGGCTTTGACTTTTTTTTTGAGGGGGAGGAGTTGTAGACAGTGCTGGCCACTAACCTTTGCTCTACCAGCTTCTGCTGAAGTGTGACCAGTTCTGCTTCCTTAGTGTCAGACAAAGATCCTTTGGATCAAGGGCTGCCTCGTTGGCAGCTGGCAAGAATACCTTTTGCATTTGGTAAAGGAGTAGTCATGAATTCTGCTTCCCCTTTCAGCCAGACCTGCCCTCAGGCTAGTCTAGTGTGGATTTAGATGGACTACTCCCTAGGATTTTTCTTTGAGCATGCAGACTCTGTGTATCTTCCTGTCAGATACAGCTGCAGTGACTGACTTGTCCATTGGATGGGCCACGGTGTGGCATTTTTAGGGTGCAGAAGGTTCCTGGTGGAGGGGTTACAGATTCTTGCTGCCCTGAGTGGTGGACCCGTGGTCAAGAACAATGGTTAGAGTGTTTTATCTATCATGTCTGCAAGTCTCACTATGATGGTCAGCTAGTAGATTATCCCTGTCTTGGCCTCTTATCATGCATCCTAGAAGGGACTATGCAAAGTGTATCCTAGAAATTCTGGCTTCTATAGGGTGAAGAGCAGCGATGTGAAATCGATCTATTGAATAGATCTTCACCTTTTGTTAACTGTGATCACCAGGCATTGGTAGTTTAGGGATTAACCTCTTTTATCCTATGATGGGTCTGATAGCAAGCATTTTACCCTTTACCAGCCATTTGAGTCCTGCAAGTACTCAGTTCTGCCACTCGAATGTGTTCCTATAAAAACTATTTACAAAAGCAGGTGGTGAACCAAATCTGACAGATGGGATGGAACCCTATATAGAATATTCTTGTTTGCAGTTGTTCATATAACTTTAGTTAATCCTTATGACAACTCCCAGTAGCAACTGAAAGAACGGCTGAGTGACTTGTTCAGACCACAAGAGATCATAATCAGATTAGAAGTCTGTTGATTGCTAGTTTATCATCTTTCCACTATGATACTATTGATATTACAGTGATCATTAAATCAAGGGCTTATTGTGGTCAGGTGTTATGCCACCTAGTTTACCTCAGGATAATCCTATAGTCCCTGTTTAAGATGGTGTCATGAAAGCACAAAGGCTGAGTAACTTGCTCCAGGATACTCTAAATAGGTGGTACATTGTTCTGCCTGGGCTATTGGTGCTAATGCTGATCATAATGGAAATAGATTTGGAAATGAAAACTTTGTTTCATAATATTTAAAAGGGACTTCAGAATTTTGTCTTTTATTAGTATTTCCTACTGGTAATGGCTGAAGCATTAAAAGTGGCTAAAAGCATAGGAGCTCCCTCTTCTGAAACCACGTGTGTGCTTCTATTTCTTTCTGTACCTCTTTTCCCACTGAGACCCCACACCTAGCTTCTAATACGTGTTAATCAAGGGTTATCAGTCTCATTTCTCTGCTTCTTCTGCAGTGTCACGATGTCTGACCGGAAGGCAGTAATCAAGAATGCAGACATGTCTGAGGACATGCAACAAGATGCTGTTGACTGTGCCACACAGGCTATGGAGAAGTACAACATAGAGAAAGACATTGCTGCCTATATCAAAAAGGTGTGCAGGGAGAGCAGTGGTTGGTGGCCAGCTGTGGGGGGGTGGGTAGATGAAGTATATGCTTCAGGGAGGGCTGTAACTAGGGATATAAGAAAGCAATATATCCTATCCTGTTATAGCAAAGCAGATAATAAGGGTGTGATTTTTGTGTGTGTATGTGTGTGTGTGGGGGGGTCATACCCAGCTGTGTTTAGGGCATACTCCTGGCTCTGCACTCAGGGATCATTCCTGGCAGGGACTTAAGAGGACCATATATGGTGCCAGGATAGAACCTGGGTCATCTATGAACAAAGCAATGCGGCCTTAATGGCTGTATTATTCCCTGACCTCTAGAGAATGAATCTGTCAAATCATTCATTCATAGTAATTGCTGGTATGTGTATTGTTCATAGGCATTGATGAGAAAAGCCTCAGACTTAAATATAACTGGCTCATTTCAGAATAAAGATTAAGGAATTTTTTTTTTTTTTTTTTTGCTTTTTGGGTCACACCCGGCCACGGTCAGGGGTTACTCCTGGCTCTACACTCAGGAATCACTCCTGGCGGTGCTCGGGGGACCATATGAGATGCCGGGATCGAACTCAGGCCGGCCTGGGCCGCGCAAACAAACGCCCTACCCGCTGGGCCATCCTCTGGCCCCAGATTAAGGATATTTAACCCAGTAATAATATGTAAATTTTTCAGGAAATTGATTTTTTTTTCCAAAATTTATTATTAGGATCAGATCCAGGGCCTCATATGCAAGACAAGTGCTCTATATCTCCAGTTTGTGAACTGTATCATTTTTTGAGGGATATCCCTATAATAATCCTAATGTGGGAGGTTTCCTTTTCTTTTAAAAAGGACTCACTTGCATCATCACTCTCCTCCCAACATTTTTTTTTTTTTTTTTAGCTTTTTTAGGTCACACCGGCAATGCTCAGGGGTTTCTCCTGGCTCTGCACTCAGGAATTACTCCTGGTGGTGCTCGGGGACCATATGGGATGCCGGGGATCAAACCGGGCATGGGCTGCGTGCAAGGCAAATGCCCTACCGCTGGGCTATTGCTCCGGCCCCTTCTTCCCAACATTTTTTTGAAAAAGGAGTAGGCTTGAATATGTAATTAAAAAAAATGAATTAGCAGTATTGGGTTTGGTCCTTGAAGGATTCCTGGGTGAAAGGATATGGTTACCATGATGAAGAAAGAGCTGAGTGAGAAGTGGTGTCCATGGTTCCTGATTCATGGTCAGGATCCGTTTCTGTTGCTCACCTCAGCCTGGCCCAGTGTTTATATTCTTAAATCTAGTATCCCAAGGACACCTGAGTAGTGATATTCTAGGTGCATGGTAGTAGATCTTGAATTTGGAAGAACTGTGCTTTTCTGCCAGACAGTGTGGGTGAGAAGGAAATCATAGCATCTTGAGATTTGTGGAGCTAATTCTGCTGGGGGCTACTTGAACTTTGTGGAGTGGTGGCACTGCGCCCTGTGCAACTAGAAGTTGCGAATCAAGGACTCTCGAGAGCCAGAAGAATCATTTGGTTATATCTGGTCCAGCTTTCTTATTTTGCTCCTGGAGAAAATGAGACCCATAACTATGGTTCTTATGTTACTCAGTCATCTTTTTTTTTTTTTTTTTTTTTTTGCTTTTTGGGTCACACCTGACAAATGTCAGGGGTTACTCCTGCCTGACTCTGCACTCAGGAATTACTCCTGGTGGTGCTCGGGGACCATATAGAATGCCGGGATCGAACCCGGATCGGCTGTGTTCAAGGCAACCACCCTACCCGCTGTGCTATCACTCAGACCCCTGTTACTCAGTCTTGGGTTTGGTGTCCCATGTCCTTGATGGTGTCCATTATTCCCTCTAAGGGTTATGTGCTATGGGAATTAAAGAGGCCAAACAAGTTGCTTTTTGAGCTCCTGGTAGGACAGAGGTCCAGTTTCGGCAGTATTGGTATATCTATGATAGAGGACTTATTGCCCTTTTATGTAGTAGTGGCAAAAGCATCTAAAGTTTTGCCAGGTTGCTTGGGCTGCCACCTTTGCTTTAGAACAGTTGTTCGGTACTTCCCTGGTATTCCTCCAGGGGCTACTGCCCTTGGATTGTTCCAGCACACATCATACACCTTCATAGGGGCCAGTCAATGGGGCAATTGTCAACTTTTGGAAACACTGAACTAGAGTCATCTGTCTCTCTTGTTCATAAGCTCCCTCCTTGTCAGATTGCTGTAAGAATTTTTTTCTGTTTTTGGATTGGCGCTTGGCAGTGCTGAGGACTTACTCGTGGCTCTGCACTGAGGGATAACTCTTGGCAGGTTTGGGGACCATAAGGAATGCTGGGATTGAACCTGGGTTGGTCATGTGCAAGGCAAATGCTCTCCCCTCTTTACTATCCCTCTGACACCAGTCATGAGGATTTTATAAGTGATTTTTTTTTTTACACTTTTTGGTCACACCTGGCAATGCTCAGGGGTTACTCCTGGCTCTGCACTCAGGAATTACTCCTGGTGGTGCTCGGGGGACCATAAGGGATGCCGGGATCGAACCCATGTTGGCTGCATGCAAAGTAAATGTCCTCCGTGCTGCACTGTTGCTCTGGCCCCTTTGATTCTGATCTTGTGCCCCTGAGAGGAATCAGGAACTGTCTTGATTCTATGACATCATTCATGTTCTTAGCTCAGGACTGCTAGCACCACTAGAGCTGGAGGCTGCCAGGCCACCTGAGTGGTACTTGATGGACCAGACCATGTAGTTCTGGAAATTAAACCCAAGGCATGTCCTCTAACCCATTGAACTCTTTCTTGCTCCCTTTAATATTAACATATACGTAGGGGCGGAAGCAATAGTCCTGCAGGTAGGGCATTTGCCTTGCACCCAACCAACCCTGTTTCGATTCCCCAGCATCCCATATGGTCCTCCGAGCACCACCAAGAATAATTCCTGAGTGCAGAGCCAGGAATAACTCCTGAGCATTGCTGGGTATGACCCAAAAAAAAAAAAAAAATGCACACCAGGGAGCCGGAGCGATAGCCCAGCGGGTAGGGCGTTTGCGTTGCCCGCGGCCGCCCCATGCCGGCCTGGGTTCGATCCCGGCATCCCATATGGTCCCCCCGAGCACCGCCAAGAGTGATTCCTGAGTGCAGAGCCAGGAGAAACCCCTGAGCATTGCCGGTGTGACCCAAAAAAGCAAAAAAAAAAAAAAAAAAAAAAAAAAATGCACACCAGACTGTTTCTTGGTACTCCTAAAATATTTTTCTGAATGTCATGGGATATTTAGCTCCCATTTAGCTCTAGTGCACCCCCTTTTTTTTCCATTTTGAAATGCTGTTTTAGTAATGTGGGATGCAGGGAGTGGTGAGTCAGGGAGACTTTCTCTATGGTGCACTCAAGCTGTGTGACTCTGGTCCTTTATTCCACTGGCTTCTCTGGTTCCATTGCTGATTATCACATGGTTGGCTAGGGAGTAGGGTATCTAGAAGGAGGAGAGGTGATCGGGTGTAAGGGTGTAGCGTGCTAAGAGAAATAATGGAGCCTTTGTGGTATTAAATTATTAACAAGAGAAAGAGTGTCCTAGAACCTGAGCTCGGGGTTTAGGGAACTGATGCCATGGGCTGGGGGGTAAGAAAATAAAATGTGTGGGTGCTGGACTTTTTAGAGAACAACTCCTACTCTTGATTTCTTATTTTCAAACTGTTCTCTAATCTCTTTTCTCTCCTTATTTTAGGAATTTGACAAGAAATATAACCCTACCTGGCATTGTATCGTGGGCCGAAATTTTGGCAGCTACGTCACACATGAGACAAAGCACTTCATCTATTTTTACTTGGGTCAAGTCGCAATCCTTCTCTTCAAGTCAGGCTAGGTGGCCACAGTGAAGGTGTCAGTGGCGGTGGCAGCGATGGCAAGCAGGCGGCGTTGCTGGGACTGTTTTGCACTGGGGCCAGCATCAGAATGTCCTCTCCAATGGCTGTGCTACTGCATGGACTGTATACTCGATTTCATGTGTATGTCGCAGTAAACAAAACCAAACTTTTTTCTGTTTAGTTGCCTGGGGAAGAAGGCTGCTTTATGTTTATTTTTTGAGACTTAAATTTTTTTGGTTGTATTGCACTAGGAAATCTCTCACCCCTTCCTTTTCTCTTTCTCTCCCTTAAAAAAAATAAAAAAAAACCCAACCCTCAACTATTTGTAAGATGAGAGGGTTGAGGAAAAGAAACAGGTTTCTGGAGGTGGAACTAAAATTGTGCAGCTGCCTCTTTCTGGTGGTGGCTGCTGCTCTGGGAGGGCAATGGAGGCTGCTGGGTGGGCAGTGTTAGGAACGGCAGGGAGAGAGGGACAAGATGGAGGGGAAGGGATTGATCTCTAGTACCAGGGAGAATATTCCACTGAACTGTGATTCCATGGCTTGGGGCAGAGGGTGGGGTGGGAGGGTGGAGTCTTCAAGGGGCCCCAAGACGTGACTGTGGTGTGTGGGAGTGGGGAGCAGATTCGTCTTGCTGTCTCTGTCAAAGAATTTTCAAGTAAGGGCTGTGTCTTTGTGGATTACCTTTTATTCTTCCTGCCAGAACTCATGCTAGGAGGATGTTGGGTGGGGGTTAGGATTAGCTTTATTACTATTTTTTTTTCTCTGTCGGCTCCCGCTTAGCCCCTCAGTTTTCTCATTCCTCTGGAGTTCTCTTAAAGCAGCCCCTGCTAGTTGACTGGCAAGGGAATTTCTGATGACTATAGTTCCTTAGTTAAATCTTAGCAATCAAACCAAACCAATGTCTCTCTTGATTCTTCCGTGTGTGTAAGTGTGTGGGTGTATGTATATGTATTGGTTTGGGATAAAGGGGAGGGTGGGCAGGACAGAGTGGAATCTCTAGAGTGTTTGAGTAGATAGGATGCAGTTAGTTTTAAATTGGCTTCTATGTTAAAAACCTCTGAGGTGCCAGTTTTGGGGTAAATCCCCTCAGCCACCTCGTCCAGACATGATGCTTGGCCTGTGGCTGTGTGCTCCTAGAAGACCTGTAGAGGATATCCTGTGAGATGACTATGCTGCCCCCTGCCCTGGAACTGGATGGTGGAGAGGGAAAGTGACTTTGTGAATGCCTGCAGCTTCTTGGAAGAGGTAGGAATGGAAGTTACCGTATGTTCTGAGGGGGCTTTGGAGGAGGTCACTCTGAGTGATGAAGCCAGCGATCAGGAAATGGAACAGCGCCACTAGAGGGAGGAGATTCCAAGGAGAGTGCTGGGGAAATTTTGTCTGTTGATAAACAGGGATGGGGGGGCTAGTCATTGCTGGTTGAGCTGCTGATTCTTGTAAATCACCTTCAAATCTTTCCGTGTAGGGTTGACACTGGGTGGGGTGGGTGTGGGATCCAGCTCATTTCTTTTCCTTCCATCTTGGGGGTAGTGGGTAGGCAGGAGAAAGAGTGAGTTTTCTTTGACCGGGAAGGGTGGGGATTGGGATGATGAATGAGTTCCCTATATCAAACACTTTGGGTATAGGATTGATTGATTATTATTTTTTTTTTAATGAATGTACAAGTCTTTGTTTCTCCTTGCCCTCCCAGACTTGTGTGGCCAGTTGGAAATGTCTGGTTTGTGTTCATCTCCCTCATTTCTGGAGCAGGGGCTGAGACCCCTCCACATCTCCTATGCTCTGCATCCATGCCTCTTTTGGACATTAAAGGTCGATTGATGCACTTCTGAACTGTTTGGGTTTTTTTGGGGGTAAAGGGTGGGAGTGTTGCCCGTGATGCTACACATAGACTGGGAGTAGGGGTTATCTAGGGTAGAGCAGGATTTGAAGCTGAAGTGGAAAGACCAAGCAGAGATTTGGTTGGCTTGAAGTGCCCTTAGTTGTAGGGCTTGGGCTCCTTAAGTGGGGGAGAACTAGCACTCTTTTAAAAGAGTTTTTTTTTTCACTTCCCAGTTTCAGCTGCTCTCCTAGATGAAAGGTGCTTTGCTTCTTAGCCTCTTGGCCAAAGCTCAGCCCTTCTCATTCTAAATTTTCATGACATTAGAGAGACTATCAGTATAACGAAAAAGCTGAGTAAAGTCAGCTGTTCACATTTTTTTTTTTTTTTTGCTTTTTTTGGGCCACACCCGCAATGCTCAGGGGTTTCTCCTGGCTCTGCACTCAGGAATTACTCCTGGCGGTGCTCGGGGACCATATGGGATGCCGGGGATCGAACCCGGCCGGCATGGGCGGCCGTGCAAGGCAAATGCCCTACCCGCTGGGCTATCGCTCCGGCCCCCCAGCTGTTCACATTTGAGAGTGTCTGCCCACCCTTTCACCTTAAGTTTAAGTCACCTTAAACTTAAGGTGGTTTATGGGCTATGCCTTTGTAGTCTGGGAGGAATGCAGGTGCTTTCTACTTTAGTTGAGTCACTCAAAAACATCTTGTGAATTTTTGCTTGTGTGTTTGGGCCTAGGAAGCTGTGAACAGGAGAAGGTAAGTTTCTTTCTTTGGATAAATAGTCAATGATATATATGTACGAGACAATCACACCAATAAGCTTTCTCTAGTGGTGCTAAACATCAAACTTAACTGAGCTGTTGCTGGGGTAGGATCAGCTTCTCCCCCCAATTTTATGGGCTGGATCTTAGAAGACACTATGTCTAGCCCAGCGGGTAGGGCGTTTGCCTTGCATGCAGCCAGCCCATGCCGGCTCTGGTTCGATCCCCGGCATCCCATATGGTCCCCCCGAGCACTGCCAGAAGTGATTCCTGAGTGCAGAGCCAGGAGAAACCCCTGAGCGTCGCCGGGTGTGACCCAAAAAAGCAAAAAAAAAAAAAAAAAAAAAAAAGAAGACACTATGTCGCTACCTCTGGAGCAGTGAGATTCTAAGGGGGGGTGGGGTGGGGAAGTCCGAGGAACTCCCAAAACCCCAGCTTCTAGAGGGACAAGAAACTAAGTTCCAACTTCTAGTCCTGCCTTTGCGCTGGTGTGGGCAGTTTGACAGCACTGGGGCTGTAGGGGAAGGTGAGTGAGGTCTATATTTTGCCTGTAACGGGTGTCATTGGTCCATATTCATCCTCTCCAGCCGAGAGGAGAGGCAGTGTACAGGGCTTTTATTCATCACTGCACAGGTAGGTGCTAATCTGAAAAGGATGCCAAGGTTTCCTGGAGAGGATGAACCTCTACCTGAGGGTGTGAAGGTGGGTTACAGAAGGGGTTGTGAAGTCCACTGGGAATTGTGACAGCAACACAGCCACTCTCAGACTGGCCAGGCAGGGGAGTGGCATATTAATATCTCTGAACTATTGTTCTCTCTTTGGGACCTCTTGTGCGACCCTTTGGACATAACTGGAAGGCAGATGACAAGACCGAACTAGGAAATAATCTGTAGGGGTCAGCCCCCATATCCCTCAGGGTGTGCAAACCAAACGAGTCAGGAATTAGGTACTGCTGTTGGTAACACATCTGCCCCTCCCCTGAACTCCTGTTTTTCTTTTTTTTTTTTTTTTTTGGGGGGCTCACACCCCGGCGACGCTCAGGGGTTTCTCCTGGCTCTGCACTCAGGAATTACTCCTGGCGGGGCTCGGGGACCATATGGGATGCGGGGATTGAACCCAGGCCGGCACAGGCCGGCTGGGCGCAAGGCAAACGCCCCTACCCGCTGGGCTATGGCTCCGGCCCCATGAACTCCTGTTTTTCTAGTATGGGCCTAACATGTGACTTTCTGAACTAGCTCTTCTGACTTGTTCAGTTCTACTCAAATTTCTCTCATAGGGCCTGCATTTACTTCTTAGCCACCACTTTTTGTTTTGGGGCTATACCTGGCTATACTCTGCTTACACCTAGACCTTACTCAGGTCATTCCTGGTGGGGCTTGAGGGGCCACATGTGTTGGAGATAAAAACTGGGCCAGCCACAATCAAGGCAAGTGTCCTATCTGATGTCCTCTGGCCTGTCCTGCTTCCCTGTTAACCCAGTTTGTTTCATGGCACCTGCCAACATTGAATGTAACTTGTTTACTTTTTCAGTCTTCAGCAAGAATAAAAGCTGTGAGGTGCTGGAGCCATAGCACACAGCCCAGGTTCGATCCCCAGCATCCCATATGGTCCCTGAGCATGTCAGTTTCCAGAACACAGAGCCAGGAGTAACACCAAAGCACTGTTGGGTGTGACTCAAAATGCTCCCCTGCAACCCTCCTCCTCAAAAAAAAAAAAAAAAAAAAACAAGACCTTTCACTGCTTTATCTTCAAGTGTACTAAATAGCAGCTGTCTTGTAGGAAATACTTGGTGTTAAATGGGGAAGAAGTGAAAAAAAATGTAAGAAAGCATGGGCAGCAACCTTGCCTTCCTTTTTTTTTTTTTGGGTCACACCCAGCAATGCTCAGGGGTTACTCCTGGCTCTGCACTCAGGAATCACTCCTGGCGGTGCTCGGGGACCATTGGGACACGAGGGATCGAACCTGGGCTGGCATGGGCTGGCCGCGTGCAGGGCAAACGCCCTACCCACTGACCTATCGCTGTGGCCCCAACCTTGCCTTCCTGAAGGGACTTCTGCCTTCAGCTAAACTCTTGTTTCCTGGCCCTGTACTGTCCGGAAAGGAATGAGTAGTCGCAGTGTGTTCAAGCCTTGGCCTTTCAGGCATTTCAGGGACCCTGAGTGTAGCCCCACAGTCACATTTGTGGATAAGCAAACTATGAGTGACCTGCTCATGTAGTGTATATGTCAGAATACACAACATGTTCTTGCTGCAGGCTTGGATTACTGCTGTGCCAATTTAAAGACTCATAAAATTAAAGTAGTTTCATGGCATGGGGTTCTTGTTCTTCATTGTTGTGTCCAACATTGTGTAATGTGTGGTGAAACTACTGGGCATTGCTGTCTGGGATTTCTAGAGAGGCTGTAAGGAAAATGTAAGGGAAGAAAGTAAGATAAAGCATCAGAAGGCATGGGGTCAAGTCTGCTCCAGCACTTCACCCACTGAACAAAAACAAGTCATTTGATTTTTCTGAAGCTCCATTTGTTTTGTTTTGTTTTGTTTTGTTTTTGCTTTTTGGGTCACACCCAGCAATACTCAGGGGCCACTCCTGGCTCTGCACTCAGGAATCACTCCTGGCGGTGCGCGGGGACCATATGGGGCCGCTGGGGATCGAACCCGGGCGGCACAGGCCGGCCGTATGCAAGGCAAACACCCTACCCGCTGGGCTATCGCTCCGGCCCCTGAAGCTCCATTTCTTTACCCTAAAGGGTGATATGAGGAGCAAATAACATCTTGTATGTGAAAGTGTAATTGAAATTATAAAAAGTAAATATACTGATTGGAGAAAGGATTAGAGAAAGTCTCCTGACTTCCCCTTCACTTTTTGCTACACCCAGCTGTGCTCAGGTGTCACACATGGTGGTGCTTAGGAAACCATATGGGTTGCTGGCCAACTTGGGTTGGCCACATGCAAGATAAGCCCCCTGCCCACTATACTATCACTGGCACCTCTCCCTCACAGACACCAGCCTCCTGTCCAATTGCACCATTATAAAGAAGTTAACTTTAATTTCCTTTAAGGAAACTAACTTCCTTTAAGGAAATGTAAAGAAAAGTTAATAGGGAAAGAACTTATGTCACATGAAGGCTTGAGACAATCATCATGTAGATCTTGCTTTTCTGATTCCCAGGCCAGATCTGGTCCTGGTTTGAGGTGAAGGAGGGACAGTTCACAGTTGAGTGCTAATTCCTTATGTTCTGGAATACTTGCTGGTGGTGCACAAATCAGCATTTTTTTTTCTTTGGGTCACAACAGGTGATGCTCAGGGGTTAGTCCTGGTGGTGTTTGTGGGATTATATGGGATGCTGGGGGTCGAACCTAGGCTTGGCCGTGTGCAAGGCAAATGCCCTACCCACTGTGCTATTGCTTGGGTCCCAAAATCAGCCTTTCATAGAATATCCAGAGTTGTGGACCAAAGGGATTGTACAGTGGGTAAGCTGACCTGGGTTTGTTTCCCAGATCCCATATGCTCGCTACTCCAAGCCTGCCGGAGTAAGCCTGGAGAAGAGCCGGGTGAGCAAAAAGCCTAACACAGCAAAAAAGAATACTCAGAGTTGTGCAGCCATCACCACTATCAAGTTCCTTTAACACACTGAAGTGCTTTTTCAACACACTGAATAGTGCTAACACACTATTGAACCTAAGTCATTTGATGTCACTCTGCTCTTCCTTACCCACCAGAGCTTACTATTTCTATGAATTGTGAATATTTAACATGAAGGAAGCCATACAATGTGTGGTGTTTCTATCTGGCTTTTATTTTTTTAGTCATACCGGAAATGCTCAGTGGTTACTCCTGCACTCAGGAATTGGTCATGGCAGTGCTTGTGGGGGGACCATATGAGATGCTGGGGATTGAACCATAGTTGACCTCATGCAAAGCAAACACCCTACCCACTGTGCTATCACTCCAGCCCCCTTGCTTTTCAGTTAAAATACTTTTTTTTTTTTTTTTTTTTTGCTTTTTGGGTCACGCCTGGCGATGCTCAGGGGTTTCTCCTGGCTCTGCACTCAGGAATTACACCTGGCGGTGCTCGGGGACCATATGGGATGCCAGGGATTGAACCCAGGCCGGCATGGGCTGGCCGTGTGCAAGGCAAACGCCCTACCCGCTGGGCTATCACTCCAGCCCCCAACATACATTTTTTAACAAATCCATCAATGCAGTTTAATTTTTATCTTAAAGGTTATTAGCAGATAAACAAGGAATTAACATGATTTTAATTTTTGAATTAAAATATTTTTCTCTTGGGACTGGAGAGATAGCACCGTGGGTAGGGTGTTTACCTTGCATGTGAATGACCCGGGTTCAATTCCCCGGCATCCCATATGGTCCCCCCAAGCACCACCAGGAGTAATTCCTGAGCAAAGTGCCAGGAGTAACCCCTGAGCTTTACCGGGTGTAAGCCCCCAAAACAGCAAAACAATTTTTTTCCCTCTTTCCTCACTTTCCTTTTTTTTTAATGTGTGTGTGTGTTGATGGAGTCACACACCTGTATGCACATACATTTGGTTGTGTTTTTCAGGGAGTTACATCAGATTGTGATGTTCTTAGCATTATGGGGTTTGGGGGGCTGTTTTTTTTTTGGGGGAGTCACACCTGGCAATTCTCGGGTTATTCCTGGCTCTGCACTCAGGAATTTCTCCTGGCAGTGCTTGGAGGATCAGGGATGCTGGGGATCGAACCTCTGTGGGCCATATGCAGGGCAAATGCCCTTCCTTTTGTAATGATGGCTCCAGGAATTCTTGTTGGCAGTGAAAAAATCCAAATGGTTCCATCTTGTCTCAGTAAATGTTCTCTCCAAGCTTGCTGCCGGCTTTAAATCTGAGCGTGACGTGGTTGTAAAGTCTGTAGTCGTGAAACAACACACTTTTGTCTGGTTTTAATACCTTGTAAATGTTCTGTAAGAAAAGACAGTGCATCTTTTCTGGGTGCACAGCGGAGAGCACAAATATCAGCATGACCACATCCACTGACTCCAGGGACGTGTTCCAGAAGGTCGTCTTTTGTCAGGTCACAGTGAAATGCCCTGTACCTTTTCTGTGTTATGCAAAGGATTCTGCTTGACATACTCTACTGCTCTTGGAGAAAACTCACAGGCACAGGCAAAGATAATTTATCTTCTAAAAGTGGGAATAAACAATTACTAACACCGCAACCAGCTTCAAGTATAGTCAACTTTTGATCTGCAAACCCCCCTACATGCCCTTAGCAACTCAACCTCTGGTGGTCCAGTGTTTCTTTGAAAAAAAAAAAGTACTATTTCTCTTGTGAAAAAGATCCCAGTTCTACACCTCTTTTTCCAGCTTTTGCTGTTTATAATCAGATACTAAAATCTGGTCTCAGTTTCTCCTCTTCAGAACTAAGGATCCGTGCCTGCAAATCTTTTGCTGAGAAACCATCTTATAATTTGATGGTAGGACATAATTTGGTGGTAAGACATTCAACACCACTGAAGAATAACAACCCATTGATTTGAATAACTGGGGACCCAGTCTGACAGCAGGCAGTATGTTCTTGGACTGTTCTTGGAGATAGTTCTTTAGGCTGGGTTGATGGGTCATTGATGCTGGTCCACTCAAACCTCAACCGGGTCCATGTCATGGGAGTGGAATTTGGTAGCGCCTACTGCCCCACAGAGCCTGGAGCCTGGACTGGCCAGCTGTGAGCACAACATTGTTTTTTAAGACTAATATGTTGGGGCCTGAGTGACAGTACAGTGGATAGGGCATTTGCCTTGCATGTGATCAAGCCAGGTTTGATTCCCGGCATCCCATTTGGTCCCTGAGCAGCGCCAGGAGTAACTCCTGAGCATAGCTGGGTGTGACCCAAAAAAAAGAAAAAGACATTGTTACAGCATTTAACAGTATGGCATTCCTTTTCTGGCTAAGTGATGATCTGTTGTTTGGATATAACACTATTTGCTTTTTTGGGGTCACACCCAGTGATGCTCGGGAGTGAGCATTGCTGAGGTGGCTCTACACTCAGGAATTACTCCTGACGGTGTGCGGGGGACCATATGGAATGTCGGGATCAAACCCGGGTCTGCCCTGTGAAAGGCAGACACCCTCCCTGCTGTGCTATTGCTCCAGCCCCCCATTTTGTTTATTCATTATTTGACATTTAGGTTTCACAATTTCTGTGAAATTGTCTTCAGTTCTCTTGAAACAGCTTTCTTTAAAAGGTATTTAGGACTGGAGAGATGTTATAGCCAGTAGGGTGCTTGCCTGACACGTGGTTGACATTGGTTTAACCCCAACACCCCATGTGGTCTCCCCAAAACTCCCCAGGAGTAAGCCCTACTACCTAGTGTGGCTCAAAAACCAAAACCAAACAATCCCCCGCTACCATTCCCCTGTCACCCCACTGACAAAAAAGCCATACCAATTTTCTGGCTGGGGAGAGATCAACAAACTGGAGTGCTTGCTTTACACATGGAGGCCCAGGTTGGATTCCTGGCACTGTGTGGTCTCTTCAGTATAGAGCAAAGAGCTCCTGAACACTGCCAGGCATATTTCCAAAACAAAAGCCATAATTTATGACAGGAGAGCTAGTAAAGCAGGTAAGGAACTTGCCTTCCACATGGCTGACCTAGATTGAATTTCCGGCACTCAATGTGGTCCCCAAAGTTAGCCAGGAGTGACCCTGAGTGCAGTTGTATGGACAGTAGGAGTGACATCGCTGTGCTGGTGGTTAGTGCTATTTGGACAGAGCGAGTGACATGAGTGTGAAGGTGCTTTGATGAGCCCTAGAAGTATAATCTGTCATGGGGAGGGGACGCTGGCCTTTCCCCTGGTGATCACTGATGAGTTTAACTTCATCGCTGTACTCTTTCTAGCTCTGAGTAAACTTCACCATGTATGAAGGAGATGTGAACAAGTCAGCAGATGACACATTCGTTTTTGAACAGATTAATTTCTTTATCAGCTCTGTTTTCTGAGGGCATCACTGTATTACATTGATGCCTCAAGTTGTTAACAATACCAGCTGGCACTGCTGGCGTCACTTGCATTACAGAGTGAAAGCTCAGAGGGGTAGCATGGAAATTGCCATCCGAACCCCAATGCTACTCTTCCCCTTGGGAGCCAATTCCCATTCCTGCTTCTGTTTCCAAAGTGTTTTATTGGCATCTCTGCAATAATTTTTTCCAATGGATTTTAGGTCTTCGGCAAGTAGGCATTTTTTATAGTTTATTTAAAAAAATATGATTCCTTAGGATATGGTACATAATAGGGATGCCAGAAATCTTGGTATAATTTGAAGGGTAGAGTAAAATATAAAGTTTGCCATCTTGGCCTCACTCATTTATTCTAGCCCCAACGGATCTCTGAGACAAGCTGGCTTTGAGAGATTGAGGACTAGGATCTGTGTCCCTCAAATACTCACACACTTGTCCATCTTTTGTGTGGCTGTTCTAGGGGACATGCCCAGCAGAGCTTGGGGCTATTGCTGGCTCTGTGCTCTCAGGGGTGGGGACCGCTCCTGGGGGGGTGCTCGAACACTGCAGTCGTGGGACTGAACCCAGGCAGCCTGTATGCAAAGCATGTGCTGTCTCCCATTGAGTCGCCCCTCAACCACATATGTACAACTTGTACCAATGCAGCTCTAACTCACACATGTGAGTTCCCTGATATCAGGAATTGTCTCACCTATTTCCATTCCCCAGAGTCAGAACAACATCTCTTAGTTGATGTTCAGTACAACTGTAAAAGTTTAATGCCAGTGATTTGATGTTGATTCCAATATTTGGGGATTTCTACCTTTGCAGTTCTTTTCCACAACCAAATTATTTTAGCAGTAACCTTCTCCTTGTGAAAGTCAGGTCTATTTCTGAATAGTTTAAGAAGGTTTTCTCCCAGCTCTTTTCCCTTGTGGTCCCCCTCCCTGTAGAGAAGAGTTGTTACATTGATGGAATGTGACTGACTACTTTCAACAAGATGTGGTAAGTACTACTATTCCAACTTTCCTAGTGAGGTAAAGGGTACCAGGGGTCATTAAACATGCCCAGGGTCATAGGAAATCTAAGAAGCAGCTCTTTAACCCACTCAGGTCTAACTAAATTTAGTTACTTTTCCCATAGAATCTTGAACAGTGGATGAAGAATTTCTCTAATATCTTTTCTCTAAGACAACAATTTTGTTTTAATAATGCCAATCAACTGGCCAATGTTTGAGAAGAATGATTTTACGAATTTAATTCTTTTTTATATAAATATTCTCATAACGAATCACTCAACCTTTAGTCACACCAAATGGTTTCCCTTCAGTTGGATCATGTAACTCGACCATGTCTCATTCTGTCTTTCTCAAATTTACGGCAATGAGGGTCAGTCTTTATTGTAGATGCTTATAGGCTGACCTTTTATCCAATGGTTGGAACTGGGTTAAGAATCAAAGGAAGCTCTGATGCAAATATGTTTGGAATTTTAAGGATTACAAGAAGTCCATCTTCTCCTCTTCAAGATAAGCTTTCAGCCCTTGGCTCCAAATTACACAGAACAGTTCAAGTGACATGGTTTAGAAAGAGGAATGGAATCAACAGTATAATTATTTCCCAGCTGCAGATTGATGACCATTTTTGAACCTTTTTTTTTCTTTTTTTGGTCCACCCAGCGATGCTCAGGGGTAAGTCCTGGCTCTGCACTCAGGAACTACTCCTGGCGGTGCTTGGGGGACCATATAGGATGCCGGGATCAAACCCAGGTCGGCTAGGTGCAAGGCAAACACTCTACCCGTTGGACTATCACTCCGGCCCCATTTTTGAACCTTTATATTCTTATTGCTTATGTTTTTATAATCGAGTATTCAGTGATATTTGTTTATTTTTAGTTTGGGGCCACACCCAGAAGTGCTCAGAGGTTACTCCTGGCTCTGTCTCAGGGATCACTCCTTGAAAAGTTCAGAGGATCATGCTTAGAGCCAGCACTTAACCAGAAGTCCTCAGTATAAGAGCAAGCACAGTTAACCTCTGTAATAGCTTTCTGGTTCTGTGATTTGAATTTTAAAACCCCCAACAGTTATTTGCTAAATATTCTCTGAATTGCGTACCTTGCATCCGCACTTTGTTAGCTACTGCAATGCCAAGAGGAGAAATCATAGGGCCTGGCCTTAGGATAATTATTTCTTACAGAAATGTGTTCTAGGGGAATATTGAATGGATATTTTACAGCCTCACAACATTAGGAGAGGGCATTGTCCGTACTCAGCCCCTATTTCCTGAGTGCAGGAGGAACTGCGACTAGCTCTCAGTTGTCTTGCACAATCTGGAGCTTGTCATGGTCTCTGGGAATCTAAGGATGGGGTCTATAGACTCTGGAGCCCAAAACAAAGCCAAACCCCAAGTCCATCAGATGCAGCACAGCTCATAGCTCTCTGACTCACCTACAGGAACAGCACAGGCGAACACAGATACCAAGCGGGCTCCTGACAGCAGAACTGGGGCCTCTGTTGTAGTGGTTGTCCCTTCTGAAGCTCTGTCACCCTCTGCTGGAATAGGTCACCTTCTGGGTGAGGTTTCTGCACAGCAGGAAACGTTCATATGTCCAACGTTGGACACATGATTCTGCCGCATGTGAGCATGCAGCATGCGGCTTACTCTGGCCACAGTGAGTTGGAGGGAAAGCAGGTCACTCATGTTGCATCAATGATCACAGTATATTGTGTGTGTGTTTGTGTGTGTATGTGTGTGCATATGTACAAGCATATCCTTAAGTTCCACATGCATGGGGAAAGGGGGCAGTGCAGAAGCTTTGGAAGTTTCAGCAAAGGTCTGGAACAGATTTGCAGAATAGTCTCTCTGTGTAAGGTGGTCCTGGCCATCAGTGACTTTCTCAATCACACAGTCTCTGAAGCTGTTTTAAATATACCTTTTTTTGGGGGTCATGCCCAGTGATTACTCAGGGGTTATTCCTGGCTCTGCACTCACTAATTATTCCTGGCGGTGCTCAGGGGGTCCATATGGGATGTCAGGGATCGAACCCTGGTTGTCCACGTGCAAGGTAAGCACCCTACCTGCTGTACTATCACTCCAGCCCTAAAGATTACCTTTTACGTTTATCTCTCTCTTTTTTTCTTTTTTGGGTCACACCCAGAGATACTCAGGGGTTTCTCCTGGATCTGCACTCAGGAATTACTTTCTGGTGGTGCTCAGGGGACCATATGGGATGCCAGGGATCGAACCCGGCCTGGTATGGGCTGGGTGCGAAGGCAAACGCCCTACCCGCTGGACTGTCGCTCCCGTCCCCTTTTATCTTTTTGATTCTGGGAATCAGTTCTTTCCATTTTGAATCTCTGATACTAACAATGCATGGGAATGGGTAATTAAGTATGAGGTGTGTTTAATAAAGTATGGGGATGTATAATAATGCGTAAGATATATAATAATGCATGGAGTGTATATAATGTATAGGAGTGTATAATGCATGGATGTGGGTAATAATGCATGGGGTGTGTAAAATTCATGGGGTGTGTAATAACATGGGGTCATATAATAACTCATGGGGGTGTGTAATAATGCATGTGGTGAGTAATAATGTCTGGGATGGGTAAAAATGCATGAGGGTATGTAATAATGCATGTGAGTGTGTAATAATGCATGAGTGTGTGTAATAATGCATGAGGTTGTGTAATAATGCATGGGGTCATCATGGTCCTCTTCAGGTTAACTTACCACCTGTACATATTTTCTTACACCAAGACTAGGGAATCATTTTGTCTACCAAGGACCAATGGGATATTTATAACATCATTTGCGGACCATTCAATACAGGCAGACAGGCTGTAAGCAGCCAATGAGAAGCATATGTTTCTGTCATGGCTACATGCCAGGACCAGACCTTAAGATTTCATGCCCAGCCATTCCCCATCCCTGTCTTGGTCCATGCTTACTCACCAAATAAAATAATAGCACTTATAACTCACCCAGTGTGATGTAGCGATCCTGTGTCTGTTTC